>VDFB02342972.1:0-47083 GCA_007258455.2 Sequoia sempervirens
GGTTGGCCAAAAATATCAATTTTGAGGTTAGGCTCACGACACTATTTCATTTTAGTTCAGATGCATAGAGGACAAAAAATTAATAATGTGTAAAGGGGAAATTGAGATCATGCAATGTAATCAAATTGAGTGAATAGAAACTAATCTAAACAAACAAAAATATGATTCATTCCCATTACTCACGAAATGAAACTACACAATTAACGAATTCAAGAAACGAAATCAAAAGAGAAAAGCATAAATGAATTCACAAAAGAGTAGCGTTACTATCCCATGTTGGAGTGTGTTCAAAAAGATGTTGGGTTGTTCGTATCAATGTGAATCCTCCATTATGCGTGCAAAAGCTTGAAGAACGTGCATGTGTTGATTGAAGATATGTGTAAAGATTTGTCAAAATTTCAATTAAGACTTTGGCATTACATCGTTGTGTAAAATATGTTGATTCTCCGATCGTTTTTGAGGAAGAAGATGATTGTTATATAGAATTTGTGTTTTGAAATGAATGCTCAAGATTGCGTAGTAGAATACCTTGATCAATGGTTGAAAGATGTTGAGAGGAAATAGATAGGAATAATCAGTGGATTTTGATTACGTAATCAATGTGATTGAAGAAATAATTTTGAGTGTTTAGTGGGACTAAAGAAATAGATTGAATAATTTGTGGAATTGAAGAATAGATTGATCTGTTAGGAATAGATGGATTAGTTAGCCAATTAGATTGAGCAATCGATGGTTCATAATTTACTCAATCATGGAAGTAGGTGAGGATAATTAATTAATCCTTTTGAGTTGAATGTGCAAATCAAGTTTGACTTTTGCAAACAAAGTGGTATTTGTTTCATTTGACTATTTTGATGATGTTTTGAATAATTAAATTAATTATTCAAATTTAGAGGAAAGTGACATAGCTAAATTATTATGTTTTAATAATTTAATTGATTTAGGGGAATAAAGTGAATTAGTGACATAATTAAATAATTGATGTTATTTAATTAATCAGGAGGAATAAAATTAGATTAGGACTATATTAAATAATTGAAATTTATTTAATTGGTCAAATTTGATGAAAAAGTGAATTAATTAAATAATGTATTATTATTCAATTAATAGAGGAAAATAGGGTTTTTGGATGCAATTGTTGTGAAACACAGTGATATTCGATGATAATGATGTCAATGATGAGAAAATGTCATTTAGGATGTGTGATAAGTGTTAGGTCATTTTTACATGTCTACATGAAGAAACTATTTCTCTTATTGCAAGACTAGAAGTTGTAGACATGTAAAAATGACCCAACGCTTATCGTGCATCCTAAATGAAATTTTCTCATCATCAAAATCATTATCATTTAATATCACTGCATTTCACATCATTTACATCAAAAACTCTATTTTCCTCTATTAATTAAATAATATTTTAAAATTATTTAAGTAATTCATTATTTCATCATTTATCTAATCTTTATTCCTCTTGATTAATTTTATAACAACAATTATTTAATTGTGTCACTAATTTACCCTATTCCCCTAAACCAATTAAATTATTAATACTTAATAGTTTAATCAAATCACTTTCCCCCCTTTCTAAAACATAAATAATTAAATTAATTATTCAACATCATTCAAAAAGGTCAAATCAACAAATACAAATTTATTTGTTAAAGTCAAACATGACTTTTCACATTCAAACCAAAAATAGTAATTAATTAATTACCCTCACCCCCTTTTGTGATTGCACATATCACGATCACTGATTGCTCACTTTGATTGGCTAACTAATTCATCTATTTCTGAACTGATTCATCTATTTCCTAACTAATCCATCTATTCTTCAATCCCACTGAAAACTCAACTTGATTTCCTCAATTCCATAGATTATGCAATATTTTTCCTCAGATTGTACAATTAACATTCTTAATTGATTCGATTGCAGAAGCTAATTGCCCCAATCTAATTCCTCTCAACAACTTTCAACCATTGATCTTGATTCGGCATTGTTTAATCTTGCACGTTCATCTCGAAATAGGAAATCTATAAAATAACCTTCTACCTTCTCACAAATCATCTAGAATTTACATAAGTGAAGCACTGCACAATTACCTCTTGAGTACGTTATGATTTATCATCATGTTCTAGTTCAACATTGCACACATTGAAGCTTTTGCAACACATAATGGTAGCTTTGTATTGATTGCAACAATCTGAAATTCAACATCGATACAAATATACTTCGACACGAGATGGGTAACAATACAATTTATTGAATTCATTGATTGTTATATTGTTCATTTTTTTTTATTCAACATTCCCCCCTTATGACATTTGGCACGCTCGGTGGGACCTCGGTCCTTGACACTAACATTTCTTTGAGTTTGATAAGCATTTGCAGGTTCTCGGTCGCTTTTGATAAAATTGGAATGTTTTCGCCCCAAATATGAACGTACTTGCTTCTTTTGTTTAGTCGCTATTGACCTAAACAAGGGTGTTATTGACCTAAAAAGTGGCGCTATTGACTTAATTTAATGGGCTATTGACATTCTGTGTTGCAAGTTTTAAATGAAAGATTTTGAACTGACATTTATAGGGGAGCTATTGACCTAAATATTGTTCACTTTTGTAGGGAATAGAGTCACTTTTGATGTATTATTTACATCTATCAATTTGCCAAGTTTTCTTTGATTTCACAGATTTACCTAATGCTAATGTGTGACTATTTTGGGTGTTTTTGAGGTTGTTGACTTTGTTTGTGTAGCCCTTGCAGGAGTATGACATGTGTTTCCATGAAAACAACTAATGATTTCATTGCAGGGATGGCGAACGATCCAAGGACACTTAAATTTTAAAAAAGAACTTAACTTTCAAAGCTTTCATAGTTTAGAAAATTTGTCAATTTGGTGTTGTAAAATTGAACCCACAACTTGCACACTTCAAATTGGTGTTCTTAAAAATTAACTTTCAAAATATTTCTTAGTTTAGAAAAATTTTCAAATTTGGTGTTGTAAAATTGAACCCACAACTTGCACACTTCAATTTGGTGTTCTAAAATTAAACTTATTAAGCTTTCTCAGCTTAGGAAACATTTCGATTTGGTGTTGTAAAATTGAACCCTCAACTTGCAAACTTCAAATTTGGTGTTTTAAAACTGAACTTTTACAAGCTTTCTTAGTTAAACAAACATTTCATTTGGTGTTTATAAAATGGAACGACCAACACATTTCATTATGTTGATGAATGAGCGTTTTCTACTTTGTTGACCACATTAAGATGAACAAGGCCATTAGAAACACTCAAGTTTGGTGCTTAAAATTGAACAAATACATTTTGACTTTCACATTGCTATATACTCTCTTGAAATCTCAAATAGTTTAAATTTGGTGCACATAAAAATGAACCGTTATACTTTCACACTTCATTTTTTGGGTGATGCCCATTGGGGCTTAAAAAGAACAAATTGTTATGGATTTTATGCTGTGTTTTCCATTCCTGGAAAACTAAGTGTCTATTGTCTCCCCTCGCGTCTTTTGGTGATCTTGGGTGATGAAAAGCACTTAGAGTTTCACATTTTTTTATTTCAAGCATCACCTTTAGAGGGCCTGCCTTCTAGATGCATCTCACACTAGAGAACTCAAGGCAACTCAAAGAAATTTTTCCCTTAGGTCACTATATAAATTAGGTCACAGCTAAATGCAAAAACCAAATCAACGATTACTTGGTTGACAGTGTCATTTAGAATGGGGAGGTACCTTCGGGTATGTAGGGACCCTAGTAGGAGTGGTTAAATATTTTGCTTGCTGGATGTTAGCTAGGCATTCGATCCCTTGAGAAGTGACTAAGAACCATTGTATTAGAGGCCACCCTTTTTATCCAAAACATTCTTTGAAAGTGGTGCATCAGAATTTACTTCTGAGAATTTACTTACCAAGTCTGATTTATGATTGAGTTAAAATACTCTCCATAAGTTGCATTTAAAATCATCCCTTCAGGGCATGAGGTAAGCCCATGATTGATTGTGCCTATCTCTAGGTTGTATTGATTGTCTTCACAAACTTGCCAAAATTTGTCGTTACATTGGACATCAAACACTTTACTTGATTTAAAAATAACACAACAAAACAAACATTGAGCTTGGTTATCAAAATCTCAAACCCTTTGGAATTAGTGTGAATACCTTTGAAAAGAGCCCTATATTTTCACTCCTTAAAATATATCTTAAACTAATATCTCTAAAGGTTTTCAAATATTTAGGCTTACTTTTCAAGTCACATTTAGCCCAAAGTCAACATTTGGAACTATGGTTTTAGTATCTTGACTTTCACAAAATTTGAGCTTTTGTGGAAAGAAACTTGCTTAAACTATAGACATTTAGAGTCAAATTGTTGTGATTATTATGTTGTGTTACATATCACTTGCCGAAATTCTAAAAAAAATCAAAACAAGCAAGACATCAAAATTGCAAACTTGTCCAAACTTTTGTCAAAAACAAGAAAAATTGGAAACAAACCCGAATAAAGTCACTATTGTTGCTATCTTTATCGCTATTGACCTAAAAATTGTGCGCTATTACTCAAAAGGTCACTTTTGTTGCTTCTTTTTATGACAGTCATTGAAAAAAGAAAGCCACTTTTAAAAAATAGGAACACTTTTGACCTAAACAGAGTTGCTATTGCAAATATTACTATTATTGATCTGAAAACCACCATTATTGACACAAACTTTCTTGCTTTTGCTTAGAATTATTGCTATTGATGCCTTTGGTTTTTGAAAGGCATTGACCAAATAGAGCTGCTTTTGTTGAAACTTAACCGCTATTGCTAGAAAAACCAGTCGCTATTGACCTAAAGGATTGTCGTTATTGCTATGTTTTCTAATGCAAATCAGAGATCTAAAATTGGTTAATCTTTCATCTTTTGAGAAAAAAAACAATTAGAATTCAAAAAAACCTCATATATGCATCAGTCCATATCCATTTGCAAAAAATCTTACACATCAGCCTAGTTTTAGAGTTCAAAATCAAAATACAACTTGAACTATTCCTTTACTCTCAATTTCTAAGATATTAACATTTTCTTGCACCTCAAGGCTAGTTCAATTAGATCTTTAAACATATCCTCTAGAAAAACAAAGTGAAATATCGGTCCAAGTTTTCCACATTTTGAGTCCCAAAATTAGCATCATCTCCAAAACATCCACCAAACATCACTCACTTTATGACCATTTGGCGTCCTACCACTCCAGTTCAACAACCATCTTATTGCACCTATCATACAACTAGATTTCACATGAGTTGAAGGTGAACAATTGGAAATTGTTAGTAGTTTGAGAAGGTTTATATTTGAGAAAAAGGAAACACCCACTCAGTGGAAAAACACAACTACTATTCTAGACAAAGAAGAACGAAAATTCAATCTTGCAACTGGAATATTAATATTACCACCACTTGCGTGGAAATAGATAATATTAGCTTACCAAAAAACCTTTAGAATAGAAAATCCAAACAAAAAAAAACATCAATCCATTCCATAGTTCAAGTGATCACAAAAATTCCCAAAGGTCTGGAAATTGTTTATGACAACCATGAGATCTCAACATAGAAAAAAGATGGAAGCCAACAAGAGTAGCTCAAGCGCACCAAAAAACCAACATCACTAATGAGGAAACCAACCCGTGGGGATACAAACCAAGTGACCTTACAACTCCTCAAAAGAACCTTCATTCAAGGAAACACCAAACCAATCACCAAGTGATGAGGAAGTATGCCTTAGACACCAAAAAATGATTGATAGAGAAAATCAAATTCTAGATCCCAATGACGTGATCATAGAAGAATATGATAGTGATGAGGAAATCACTGGGGAGAAGCTATTAGAATACTCCCAAGAACCTAAGATACAAAATCTTATGGACAAGATGCTTGAAAGAAATGCTAGCTCATATTTCCTCACACTAGCACAAAGTGGTGCAAAACTAACAATTGACTTCAACATGGACATACTAAAAGATCCAAATCTTATTCCACTTGGAGATCAAACAGTAGTTAGACAACTTCCAAAACCAATTGTCAATACCAATATACCACCATTTTTTTCACAAAACAATGATCAAACACAACCCATGGATAACCCATTGTTTAGGCAACCATACCAAATTGAACAAGCATTTGTGGCACAACAGTATCAAGGAAATACAACCCAAAACATGCCACAACATAACACAACAAAACATGGGGAGCATTCCAATGGAACAATAAGGTGGTAACCCATCACAAGGGTAGTACATGCCCCAACACACTTCCTACATTGACCCTTCTAACAATGTACAAAATTAACAAGGGAAATTATCACAAAATCAACCACAATAAGGTGTACCATCAATGTACTTAGGTAACCTTCCACAACATCAATCACAACAAGGTGTACCATCAATGAACTACTTAGGTAACCTTCCACAACATCAAACAAAACAAGGTGTACCATCAAAAAACCACTTAGGTAACCTTCCAAAACATCAACCATAACAAGGTGTACCATCAACAAACTACTTGGGTAACCTTCCACAACATCAACAGCAACAAGGTGTACCATCAACAAACTACTTAGGTAACCTTCCACAACGTCATTAACAACACGGTGTACCATCAATGCAATACCAAGGTACCCTTCAACATAATCCACAACAACAAGGTGTACCATCAGCACAATACCAAGGTACCCTTCAACACAATCAACACCAACAAGGTATACCATCAATGCAACATCAAGGTAACCTTCAACAAAACACACATCAACATGGTGCACCACAAACGAACTATCAAAGTACACCCCAAACCTAACAACACTTTGTTAAACAAACCCAAAATCAAAATCCTCAACAACAACAAGGAAGACCACAAAATCAGTACCAAGGAACACCTCAAGGCCAATATTAGGTTACACAACAAGGACCTCACATATATTATGCACAACAAGGACCTCACATACCCTATGTACAACATGGTCCTCAAAATTGCATGACTACACAATATCTTGTTTACAACCAAACAAACATCATGGGACAACAAATCTACCATACCCAACATCCTCAAACAAGCACACCAAACAATGACATAAATGTGCAACTTCAAACACTTAATCAAAGGATATCAGATATACAAATTGGAAAGCCAAAGAAGAGCTATGCTCTCCAAGACATTTTTCCATATCCGTTTGATCAAAATATATCCATGGTACCTTTCCCCAAAGGCTTCAAAATACCAAAATTTGACAAGTATAGGGGAAAGGGAGATCCAATTGAGCATGTACGTGAGTTTTCAGTATCTTGCATGGAACTACAATGGAATAACACCTACTTGATGAGACTTTTTCCACAGCGCCTCAATGGGCCTGTTATAGACTGGTTCTCTTATTTATCACCAGGTATCAAAATGTTTGATGAGTTGTCAGAATTTTTTTTCAACCATTTCTTGTATAACATAGAATAGGACATTACGATCACTGACCTCTATAAAATCAAACAAAGTCAAGGTGAATAATTTTCCTCGTACCTGCAAAGATGGAGGCACAAAGCACTCAAAATCAAGTGGCCCATTCTAGAGAAACAACTTGTCGATGTCTTCATCCCCAACGTTCATGCAAATATCAATTACAACCTCATAGTACTATGCCCAAACAATTTTGAGGAAACTATTGAAAAAGGTATACTTATCAAAAGAGCCCTTGTTGCAAGAGGTACAATTAAAATTTACAACCCAAAAGATCAAACTTCTACTTCAAATGAAAAACCCAAAACATGGGAAAAAAACAAGAATGTAACCAATGAGAGAGTAGTTGATGCTAAGGTTGTATGCAATGTGAAAACCACCAATATACCACAAAATCAAGTTCAAATAGCACAAGATTATCAATAGAATAACCAACCCAATTATCAACAAAACAATCAACTCAATTATCCTCAGAACAATCATACCAACAACCAAAAACAAAATCAAGGACAAAGGAGACACCAAGAAAATATGACCAACTGTGAAGGAAATTTACTCCATTGGGAGAATCCCTTGAAGTGATTATGCACAAACTAGTTAACAAGAACCTCATCAAAATCAATGACAAATCAAACTATGAAGAACCTAACTTCAAACCCCCTTGGTATAATGAGAATGACCAATGTAAATTTCATATAATCAAGGGGCACACCACCAACAACTGCATGAGATTTAAGAATATTGTGCAAGATTTAATAAAAAATGGATAGGTCGACATAGAACATCAACTTGGAAATAAAGACCTCAATATTTACAAGGATCCAATCCCTGACCATTCTAGGGGAAAAAACAAAGGAAAAAAACAAGATTACCATAAGGTCGCCTTCTCTTATGGAAAGGATACCGTTCTAGAACATGTCTCTTGTGAAGATCATAACATTCGTGTGGTAACCATACTAGGAACAAATCCTGAATGTAATGTGACTACTCGAAGGGGAAGAGTAACAATCTAAGGAGCACCACCCTAGTAAAAACCACAATCAAACCACTAAGTGACTATAGCATTGTGGAACAACTCAAGAAAACTCTAGCCTTAATCTCCATCCTTGAGCTCTTAAAATTATCACTAGCACATAAGGAGATATTGGAGAAAGCACTAGTTGAAACGTTAGTCCCAAACAACCTTGACGTGGATCAGTTTCAAGCCATGATTGGAAATATAACATCCACCCATCATTTAGTCTTTTTCAAGAAAGACCTTCCACAAAAATCTTTCCACAACCAAGCTCTTTATTTAGAGTTAGGTGTCCACAAACAGAAAGTCAAGAGGGTACTCATAGATAACAGTGCATGTCTAAACATTTATACTTAAAATTTGTGAAACAACTGGGATACTTTGATGATTTCATAGAGAAAAGCAAGAGAATCACCATCAAAGCTTATGATGACATGGAGCACAATTTAGAAGGGACAATCAGGTTACCTATTTAGATAGGACCAACAATAATAGAAACTACTTATCAAGTACTATATCTCAAGCTTCCATACAACCTCCTTTTGGGTCGACCATGGATTCATGCTTTGAAAGCAGTACCATCTACATTCCATCAATGCCTAAAGTTTCCTTATGACAATAAGGAAATTATCATATATGTTGACCCTGAACCTTTCCATTATTGTGGTAAATTGGAGGAAAAGTATAAAAAGATTCAACAAATACCCAACAATGATATATCTTTTCACCCCTTTTCATACATTGACCCAACATCACTAGCTTCATCCTCCACTAAACCATCATCAACTAAGGTACCTAAATTTGATACCAAGATCCAAGTGCTTGAAAAGGGCCGTGGGGAATACCACTTCAACCAGTATTTTTGTATTGGGATGCTTCCCCCCACACCAAAAATATATAGAGGACCGAAAGAGATTGGACATATTCAAACTGTAACAATGATAGTTAAACCCACCATCTTTACTAAGTGGGGTGACATGCAAGATAAGGAAGTATGCAAAGAAGATTTATCTTTGTGGATCTACAAAGAAGAAACACAGGAACAACCACTACCTCCCCTTCCTATTGATGAAAAGAGTAAAGGGTATCAACTAGAAAAGAACATGGGATTTACTAGACAAGGAGGCCTTGGTCTACATGGACAAGGTAGAAGAGAACCAATCATTATGGAAAAGCGTTCGAAGAATCATGGAATGGGTTATGGTTCATCTAATGTGATAACCCCAAATACTAAAAATACCTCCTATGAAGAAGAAGCTTCTTCTACCACTGTTGAGACATTGGATACTTTTGAACATCTAGAAGACTATCTATATATCCAAAACATGTTTGACAACCTCAACATAAATACTATCATTGTTGAACCTACATCCAAGACCACATCTGATGACGACCATATTGAGACAGATTCTAACAAATATGAATGGGATTCTTGTGACTCTAGTGAATACAACTTAGATACCTTATGGAGCCTTAAAAAAACCAATGTCCCTAACCACTTACAACATCCATAAGCTTTGTTGATATCAACAAAAAAATATCCTTGCATTATCCATAGTTGATAGATTGGGACCAATAACATCATACTCCAATTTTGGATACATTCCATAATAATGAGGCTATTGTGGAGTTCATGGGACTTTGAACCAATATATCACAAAGAGATCACAAAGCAGGGTTTGTAATGGAACTAGATCAAGGAGCATATTTTGGAGGGGAGATTGTGTATTCCAATCGCAAAAACAACTTACAAAATTTAAAATCAATAAGAGGTCCCCTAAAGAAAACCACAAAGTGGCTTTATTAGATCTCAAAAAGAGAAAAACAAAGGATGCATCTAAAGGTGAAAACCTCTCTAAGGTGCCCAAAGATGGAACATTCAATCTCCCCACCATAGAATATCAAGAGAAATCAACACTCCTAGTTGAAGATGTTGAACCTATCAATGTTGGCCCAGTAAAAACACCCAAAATCACATATCATGCAACATCACTTGATCTTGAAGAAAAGGTGAACATATCAACATTCATCAATGAAAGGAAAATCAACTTTGCATGGACATATGCTGACATGCTAGGGCTAGATCCAACATTAGTTGTACATCACCTAGCCGTATATCCTGGAGCTAAACCCATCAAGCAAAAGCTACATAAGATTCATCCATAGATAGCACTTTTGGTAAAAGTAGAACTTCAAAAGCTGTTATATATGGTCTTCATTAGACCCATTGACTTTCTTGAATGGGTGTCAAATCTAGTACCACTATCAAAGCCCACTAGAGGCATAAGAATCTACACAGACTTTCAGGATCTGAACAAGGCTTAACTGGAGGATGACTTCCCTCTACCTAGCATCAATATGATCATAGAACTAATTGTAGGACATGAAATGCTATCATTAATGGATGAATTTATTGGATACAATTAGATCAAAATATCCTCTGAGGACCAACATAAAACAACATTCACTTGTACGTGGGGAACCTTTTGCTGGAACGTCATGCCATTTCGTCTAAAGAATGCAGGGGAAAGCTATCAACGAGCAATGAATACCATCTTTCATTATATGCTACATACAACTATGGATGATTATGTGGATGAAATAATAGCAAAGTCCATCAAAAGAGAAGACCATTTGAAAAACCTAGCAAAATTATTTAACCGGCTTGAACAATACAACTTGAGGCTCAACCCAAAGAAGTGTGTATTCAGAATAACATCTTGATAACTAGGGTACATAGTATCAAGAAGAGGAATCAAGGTGGATCTTGCCAAGGTAAGGGCTATATTAGAAATTCCTCCTCCAAGGACATTGAAGCAGCTAAGAATTCTACAAGGGAAACTACAGTTCATCAGTAGATTCATTGCACAGTTGAGGGATAAGTGTCATCCATTCACCCATCTGCTACACAAGGATATAACATTCAAGTGGGATGACAGATGTGATCAAACATTCCAACAAGTCATGGATTATATACTCACTCCTCTAGTATTAATTCCACCAATTCTAGATAAAACAATGATCCTCTATGTATCTAACAACATAAGTAGCATTAGGAGCTCTCTTAGCATAACTAGATGATAATAACAAGGAAAGAGCGGTCTATTATATCAGCCAAACACTGGTGGGATATGAATTGAATTATTCACCCATAGAAAGAGCATGTATAACTATTATCTTTGTAGCACAAAATTTGAGACACTACATATTAAACAAACAAGTAAAGCTAATATCAAAAGTAGATCCCCTAAAGAACCCATTAGCAAAAGTAGCTCTAACAGGAAGGATTTCCAAATGGGTAATGATACTGAGAGAGTTTGACATAGAGTACATATACATAAAAGCTATCAAAGGAAAAATCATAGCAGATCAACTAGAAAAAGCATCAATAGAAGATCATTAGCCTCGTACATAATTCCTCGAGGAAAGCATATTGATAACATAACAGACAAGCCGTTGGACTTTGTACTTTGATAGGTCCCACACTCAACATGGCTTAGGAGCAAGTATCTAATTATTTCTCACACCACAGGGAGATAGTATACCTAAGGCTTACAAGATCTATTTTCCATGTACAAATAACATCTCTGAATATGAAGCACTAATCACAAGACTGAAGATGGCCATAGAATGGAGGATAAAAGAACTGCAAGTTTATGGATACTCTCAACTGGTAATTAGGAAAGTAAATGATGAGTATCAAACAAAGGATGACAAGCTAATGCCATATAAAAGAATGGTGGATAGTTTCAAACACTAATTGGTCATCATCACCTTTGAACAGGTTCCCAGGATCAACAAGAGAGCAACAAATGCTATGGCGACAATAGGATCACTCCTTGACATTCCACAAAACATTCCAAAATATGAATTCCTTATGGAGCAACTCCTTATACCGGCATTCAATATCCCAAAACCAGAACTAATTTGTGAGGTTGTTGTTCCTAACTCACCAATTGTACCAAGATACATTTGACTATATCCAATATGGTATCATACCTCCTGACTTCACGACAAGCCAAAATAAAAACTTTATCCGTAGAACCTCCAATTTCACTATCTTAGGAGATACCCTATACAAACAAAGTCTAGATAGAACATTACTCTGATGTCTCAATGTAGAAGAAGCACAAACCACTTTACAGGAAGTGCATGAAGGTATTTGTGCGTCTCATGCCAATGGACCTAATCTAGTTCAAAAATTACTGAGAACAAGGTACTATTGGCCTTCAATGGAACATGAATGCATTTAGTACTAAATAAAACATTGTCAATGTCAACAACACAGTGACCTTGTTCACGCACCGACACAGGAACTTAGACCTATAACAACACCATGGCCTTTGTCACAATGGGGATTAGACTTGGTAGGTAAGATATCTCCTTCATCTAATGGGCACAAGTTCATTATCACTACAATTGAATATTTCACAAAGTGGATAGAATAAATTCCATTAACTTACATCATAGGGAAACAAATATCCAAGTTCATATTGAATTATTTGATATGTCAATAAGGAATTCCCCAAACTATCATAACAAACAACATAACCCCATTTAAAAACCAAGATGTCAAAGAGCTTTGTTCAAAGTTTTCTATCCAACACTGATTCTCCATGCCCTACTAACCCCAAGGAAATGGTCAAGCTGAAGTGTCCAATAAAACCATCCTAAAGATACTGGAAAATATTGTTAATGATGCCAGCTGTGATTGGCATATGCAATTAAACCCAACCCTATGGGCTTACCGAACTAGTATTCATACACCTATAGGTGCCACACCTTTTTCCTTGGTCTACAGATCTGAAGTTATTTTACCTATTGAAGTTGAAATCCCCTCACTACGAATATCCCTGAAAGGCATGGTCAACAATGAGGAATATCAGTTGTCCAGATTGAATGAGTTGGAACTTCTAGATGAAAGGCAGTTGAGTGCGTTAAACCATCTCCAGGTTTATTAGAATTGACTCAAACAAAACTATAATAAAAAGATCAAAAACAAAAACTTTCAAGTTGGTGACCTAGTACTAAAAGAGAACCAAAAGATCCAACTAAATCAAGATGTCAAGTGGAAGTTTGAACCGAATTGGTTAGGTCCTTTCATCATCACGACAAGCTATGGCTTTGGAGCTTATCTATTGGCTACTCTTGAAGGAGAAACTTTAGCCGAATCGCTAAACAACAACCATATTAAAAGGTTCAATACTTGCACATTAGAGTATCTCGTAAAAAAGCTAAAAAAACAAAAAAAATAAAAAAGAAAGAAAAACACTAAAGAGAAATAAAACATTCTTTAAGTGAAAACCACTTTCTGGTGCTTCTAGGATAGGTACCATAGTGAAAACTTGGCAAACAGGTGCTACGTTTGAATAAGATCTGCATCTTTATCTATCGACACTATTTGAAGCATCCACCCATTCGTCCCATAATAAAAACGTGCAAACCAACCATGGCTCAATGACTGATTAAGTGTTGAGCCTTGTTGCACCATCAAAATATGTCTCCCCTAATGAAGGTAATCTTGTCTCAAACTAGGGGAAAATTTCTAGAACTAGTAGCAGATTGGATCCTTGTAAATCCCATCATGGGCAAAAAAACTATCAAAATAAAAAACATCCAGAAAACCAACAAAATCAAAACAAAGTCAAAAACATAAAAAAATCCAAAAAACATGTTATGCTTTGAGTCAACTCTAGTCAAACTATGTGGCCTCTGCATGTATAACATAGACAAGGCTTATCTTTGATCAGCCCTTGAGGCCTTAGGTTAGTCCCCTTAGGTTTCCATCATGGTCTTTTAACTTAGTCAAAAAATTCAAAATACAAAAAAACATTTGAAAAATAGAAAAAAGTAAAAAAGCATGTTCTTATCAAAACAAGTGAACTACGAGCCTCTGCATAGATAACGTAGGAAAGGCCATAATAACTGATGAGCCCCTAAGGCCCTAGGTTAGTCCCCCAAAACACAACAAAAGGAAACCATCCAAATATCTTATCAAAAAGAAAACATTCATAAAATATAGAAAACTCCAAAAAACAATGTCAATCAACACAGTCGAACAACGATGTCTTTGTGTTCATCACATAGGAAAGGATAATCTCTGACCAACCCTCGAGGCACTAGGCCAGTCCCTTTAGGTCCCCCTATTTGTTTCTAAAAATAACAAAAATGACATCAAATAGAATCATAAAATAAAAAATGTCCTATCTCCATCATCACTTATCCGCAATAAACTTTGCATTCACAATAAATGATCATCACACTCGCTCTTTGACAACATAATCAACAAACAAAACAAACATCAAAATCAAAAATTCCAAAGTGAAGATTGAAATGATTAGATCACTATCAAGTTAAAACAATGCCTGAGTATATACTACCATACATATTTGAAAATCATTATCAAAAATCCTAACCATGAGTCTTAACGGATAAAATGTTCCTACAATAGACATCATCAATGGATTCCATCATGAAACATCAAAACAACTATGGAAAGTGATAATGCAAACACTATTTATCTTTTTATAGTTTTATCTTTTTGATTTATCTTAATACCACATTCCTAGGATCTCTTGAGGATGTCCATAAGGATTTAGAGAAGAAGGACTGGTGGCATTAACTGTCAATTTCTATTTGTTCTATTTGTGAGATATTTTTGAAATACTACCATGACGAATACTTGCTTTGTTTTGTGTATGGAAGTTGTTTTGAGATAATTCGTGTAGCAGTTGCATGTTAGGTACTAGTCCAAAAAGTTTCAACACAACTTAACCATATACTCTAACAAGGTTTCCGTATGTCTGGTATGAGAAAGAATATTCTTTGTGTGCCGAGTCAAAGTCCACACAATGGATACAACACCACCTTGGTTATTAATACCCTGGTGCATCATATTTGTTTGCTACATCAAAAGGATTGTTAAAAGAAACAAAGTCTCTATGAAATAAAAAGCAAAACTCATCAACAACTAACAACATCAAATTTCTATCCATCTCTAAATAATCAAACACTTCTTCTAACTAATAGCTCCATCGTGCATCCACAAATTCATCAACACACATCATATAATCATTCATCACATATGTAAGATATTGTCATCTATCATATATCAACATCCATCATACATATAATAAATAATCCTTCATCACATAGATATATAAATCATCTATCCACCCACATCATATGCATACATTAGAAAAGTACAAAACATAAGCATGTATACATAATCATCCATAAACATCTCATAAAACATCATAAAGCCGAATCAAAACATGGTATATCATATATCATAAAAAATGCACAATGTCATCATCAAATGTCATGTGTGATACAACATCAATGAAGATCAAAATAAATACATATATATGAGGCCTCAGCTGGGTCAATGAATATATATACAAAATATGTCTACATAAGTTTCTGATACAAAACATATATGAAATATCATCCATATAATCTACTCTACTGGTCGGCTAGTGGTGGAGATCTCGACTAATGCTCACTTTGATGAGGGGATGACTGGGGCATGATTGGAGACCATTTGATTGACTACCCACCCGACTCTACAACTGTAGTTGTGCTCAACTCCCCAAATCGGGGACGTCTCTGAGCCCTCAACATGAATGCCTCATACAAAGTTTGATAATATGTAACCTGCTACAGGACCCTATCTCGCTCGACCTAATACTGGGCTAGGGGAATGGTAGGGGATAGAGAGATCTTGACTGTAAGTCTATGCCGCCTCTCGAAAACCAATTCCCATCTCAATGAATCTCTCTCCTAATTAAGAGTATCTCGCTCAGCTTTGAATGTGTATCTCTCTCTAGTCACTGCCAAAACCTGTGCCTCAGCGGCTTGTCACCACACAATTTCAACATCACACTCTGCTCTAATTACAACTCTATTTGTTGTCATTTGCACTAGCTGAGCTGCCAAATCCCCATGAGGGGGAGGACCCTAAGGAGCCTGTGGTACCTGGTGTTGCTACTGTTGGCCATCATGCTAATAATCTTGTTGACCCTGTACATACTACAGCTACTCATGGGCAGTCCAAAGATGCTATTGATCCTCTCAATGCCCACTATTACCACCTCTATGTACACCCAAAATAGGACCTCTTGGGGGAACAATCAATCTCATAGGTCTATGACGGGCCCACCAACCAAAAAACTCATGAGTTGTCCCAAGATCCACATGACCCACTACCCAAATCCGTGGAAGAGGTCTCAATGCCGTGAATGCTGCCACTACCATGCTAGAATCCTCACGAGCCCCCCAAGCAGACTCCTCTCATGTAATAGGTCCAAAGATAGCCATATAGTCATTGAAAGTCTGAATCTGGCACTCACAAACTGTCTCAATACCCTCTCTAGTAAATATCTCTCAAGCAAAATATCTGAATGACCAATCAAGAAACGAGTCTTCCTGTAGTGGACTAGCTGATCCTGATCATCTAGCCATGCCTCACAATCCCTATATGGACACCATGTGAAATATGTAATATCATCAAAAAATTCCCTCCAATAGGATAGTCTGCCAGGCTGAGTATAGTGCAGATAGTCATGGTATTGATAAGCATCAGGATCATATGCATCCCTATCCCACATCCCCTTTGGTCGAGTGATGGAAATCCTCTCCCAAGCCCAAAAATGTAGCAAACTAGCTCCAATAGATATACTACTACCAACTCGGTACACGACCTCATGCATATCTCTGTAAAGATGGGCTAGTATACACTGGCCCCAAGCATAAACTGTAGGCTCCGCCATCATTTGCTCAATAATAATACCCCAACCGATAGGGAACCTCTTAGACCTTCTATCAGGCATTAGAGGTCTCATGATAATACCTACCAAAATAGGAACCATAGGATCGACACCATCACAAAGAGATGAAAAATCGATCTCTGAATCAACGACCTACATCTGCTCCATAGCCAATAATCTCTGTATTGCTAATGTACCTTGTCAAATGTCATACTCAATGAGCTCACCATGAATAGGGATCCTAAGAATCCTCGAGACATCCTCTAAAGTAATGTTGCACTCCCCAATAAGGAAATGGAATGAAGAGGTCTTAGAGTGCCACCTCTCCACCAACACATTCATCATGGCTCGATGAGCCTTCAACAACAGTAACTGAGTGATAATACATAAACCCATGGCATCAAGAAATTCTCTCTATGTATCATCAAAATTAGTCAACCCATCCATCAACTAAGGATGTGACTTAAGGATAGCCTGCAACCATTCAACGTATAGCGTCAAGAATTTTGGGAACTTCAAACTAAAAATAAACAATGAAAATCAGTGGTTTTTTGAAGAAAAAGTGAATTTTTTTTAGGAAATAGTGAAATTTTTTTTCAATAGTGCCCAAATGTTTTTCAATAGCACACATTTTTTTGGAAATAATGTCAAAATTTCTCAATAGCGCCCAAAGTTCTCAATAGCGTAAGTCTTTTGCAATAGTGCTAGTATTTTGAAATAGCACACTTATTTCATGCAAAAGCACACATATTATTCAATAGCACCTATAATTTTCAAAAGCGACCTTTAGGTCAATAGCTCTAATATCGGGCTCAATAGCAACAAAAAACCTAGAAGTTCGATATTGCCTAAAATTGAGTTCGAACATTAATTGCAAAGATGGAAAAGGATGAAAACAAAAATTAAAGACATAGGTACCAGAGCCCCTACACCAACTGGCCATTGGTATACTCTGATTGCCTCTGACCTATGTGGAACTCCTAGAACTCGATACATCATGAATCGGTGTTTGCAGAGAAAAATCTCACAAACTCTAGAGGCAAGAAATTTTCAAATCAAGGAGTGCAAACAAAGGGTAATTTCAACCTAATTTACCATTTAAACCCCCCTAAACCCTAATTTTTTACCTTGAAAACACTCCTAGGTCAAAATTAGGAGCTGTCGGGAACATTTGAACTATAAACGAAGGCCCTATGGCCTAATTTTTCATCCTCTACACATCTGAACTATAATGAAACATTACTACGAGCCCGACCCGAAAATAACTTTTTCTGGCCAACCTCTCGAGGGGGTAACCCAACGTCATACTATCTTTTTGTTGACTGCCAAGGCACAGTAGGGCACATAATTTTTTTCAAATCTTGATCTTAACATCGAATTCTTTGAAATAAAGCAACCAATACTTTGTCTCAAAGAGGGGAAAAATGTAGACATGCAAAAATGACCTAACACTTATCGCACATCTTGAATGACATTTTATCATCATCATCATCACCATCATTATCATTTAATATCACTACATTTCACATCATTTACATCAAAAACCCTATTTTCCTCTATTAATTAAATAATCTTTAATTATTTAATTAATTCACTATTTCATCATTTATCTAATCTTTATTCCTGTTGATTAATTAAATAACATCAATTATTTAATTATGTCGCTAATATACCCTATTCCCCTAAATCAATTAAATTATTAATACTTAATAGTTTAATTAAATCACTTTCCCCCTTTCTAAAACATGAATAATTAAATTAATTATTCAACATCATTCAAAAATACCAAACCAACAAATATAAATTTATTTGTTAAAGTCAAACATGACTTTGCACGTTCAAACCCAAAATAGTTGTAGGATGGGTAAAAATGATATAGCCTAGATTATAGTGACAACCACAACACTTCTAAGCTAAAAACCAATCCAAAACAAGCGAAAACAATAAAAAAATGACAAAAATGAAAGCTTGAAAGCACTCCCCATGCTTGAAGTTGGATCACTTTTGATGCAGGAGCATTTGGGCGGACTGGAAATCAACATTAACCAAAACCAAGTTTCAGGTTTCAATTTCTGTTTTGGTGTGTTTTGGGGTTCATTTGACATCTCTCAACTTTGGAAAGCTTTTGGTGTGTTCAAATTTGAATAAATTCAGTTTTTATCAAATCATCGTTTTAAGGCTCCGTAGATAGTTTTCAAAAATTATTTCTAGAAAACTCATAACGATTGGAGTAGAATTATTTGGTAGACATTCATGGAGGTAGCATGTGAAATGTGCAAAAAGAATTAAAGTCATATATTTTTTAGTTTGGGATATTTTAATGTCGAAAGTTTGCTAAAAATTGTCAGCAATTTATGAAAAGTTTAATATCTCATGATTTTTGAGGCCTGGAGAAAATCCTTTTGCAAGATTCCATGGGGTACCATTCCAAGCTTACATACCAATTTTTGTGCGAATTAGAGAACTTTCATTTTTTCACTTGTCGGCACCCAATTCAACACTTCCAAAGTACCAATTTGATCAATTTTATTGTAGAAGGGTATTATGAGGGTCATGGAAATTAAATATTGGTTTTTATTCCTTCATTTACTATTTATCTATTGCATAAATAATATGGGGGGTGTTTGGAACATAAAAGAGGAAAAAAAAATCAAAATTTTAGAGCTTTTAAAATGTCCAAAATAAAGAAAAACACCCTTGGGAGTAAAGACAACAGTTGGAGGAGTTAATGTAGACTTAAAATGTCTCATTTAATGTTGTATAAACTTATAATATGCATAGCTATGCTTGGGGAGAGTGGGGCACACACTTTGGATCAATAACTAATGTTTTTCAATGCATTTTTCAGAGGTTTTTGAGGAAAAATGTAGGAAAGAGTTTGGGGAGGAATAAGGAGTTTGAGAGGAATGGGAAAGAGAAGAGATGCCTCTGTAGAGGTATCATTGGGATTTTTGTGTTGCAGGTTTAAGCAGAATTAGTGAAGAGAAGATAATGCACTAGTGTGTGAGAGGTGAAGATATTGATAAGTCATATGAAGGTTTGAATAGCAGTAAAGCCAAGGAAAAAGGGAAATGATGTGGAGAGATGTGCAGATTTTTGTATGCTCTATGGTGGCATATCATTTTTCCTTTTGATGTAATTTTCATGAGTTGATTTAATGCAATAAAAATTTCAGAATTTGTTTGCATTTTTTTTTGTATTTTGAGTGTTCTTTATTGCAACTTTATTGCAACAAAGTTTGCATTATGTTGTGGGTTTTTGTGAGCAACTGTTTGTTTGCATTAGTGGTATCAAAACATGTTAATTCCCCTTAATCAGTGGTATGAGATTTGGAGTTCCTGAGTGTGTAGACAAAGCACTGAGTGTGATGTAGTTTGCACCAGGACTTGTGGTGTGTGTGTGATTTGTGTGTGGATAGATCACGAGCGTGATAGATAGATAGATGTTGAGGAAGAGGATGATCTCTTGTTGAAAGAAGAAATGAGGATGATAGATAGGTTATTTGAGAGGAAAAGTTTGGATGGAGTTATCTTCAATGAAAATAGTAAAGAAGGAGATGCAACAAACAATGGTCCTTTGGAGGACATGACTACATGGGAGAAATTTGAACAACCTTATGAAGATGCATACATAAAAGGTTTTGAGGATGAAGAAAATGATGTTGGGGCAGCAAAGAAGAATAAGGTAAATTCTGATTGTGAGTTTAGAGGTGATGATTATTGAACCTCTAAGGAAGGGATTGCAGTAGTAGAAGATAAGGTTGTAGTTGAAAATGGGTATGCAAATGTTGCATATTTGTGTATAGAGGTTGTAGATGATGGTGCAAGAGGAACTTGGTGGAGGTGGTTGGTTTGTGGTTGGTTCGATCCCATGAAAAAGGAAAAGAGGGAAGAAGAGATGTGGCAAAGGAGGATGTTATATGGTGGATGTAAATCCACGAGAGAAAACAAGAATAGAGTGCACACTTGGTGGAGGAGGATGACAAGTGTCCCAGCTAAGTGTTGGAAGAGGCAAAGGAAGAAATTCCTTATGTCTAAACCAATGATGGAGTTCGTTGTAGGTTGTTTACAACCTAGAAGGGTAGTTTTATTGTCCAACTCCATTTTGTGAGTTCTACTCACAAAATTCTTCCTACCCGACGTGTTTGATGCAGGAGCATCCAGGCATACTAGCAATCAACATCAACCAAAAACAAGTTTCAAGTTTGAATTTCATTTTTGGTTTGTTTTGGAGTTCATTTGACATCTCTCAACTTTGGAAAGCTCTTGGTGTGTTCAAATTTGAATAAATTTAGTTTTTATCAAATCATCATTTTAAGGCTCCGCGAGTACTTTTCAAAAATTATTTCTAGAAAAATCATAAGGATTAAGTAGAATTATTTGGTAGAAATTCATGGAGGTAGTATGTGAAATGTGCAAAAAGAACTAAAGTCATATCTTTTTCAATTTGGGATATTTTAATGTTGAAAGTTTGTTAAAAATTGTCAGCAATTTATGAAAAGTTTAATATCTCATGATTTTGGAGGGTGGAGAAAATCCTTTTGCAAGAGTCCATGGGGTACCATTCCAAGCTTTCACACCAATTTTTGTGCGAATCAGAGAACTTTCATTTTTTTTCACTTGTCAGACACCTAATTCGACACTTCCAAAGTACCAATTTGATCAATTTTATTGTGGAAGGGTATTATGAGGGTCATGGAAATTAAATATTGGTTTTTATTCTTTCATTTACTATTTATCTATTGCATAAATAATATGGGGGCATTTGGAATATAAAAGAGGCAAAAAATCAAGATTTTAGAGCTTTTAAAATGTCCAAAATAGAGAAAAACGCCCTGGGAGTAAAGACAATAGTTGGAGGAGTTAATGGAGGCTTAAAATGTCTCATTTAATGTTGTATAAACTTATAATATGCATAGCTATGCTTGGGGAGAGTGGGACACCCACTCTAGATCAATAATTGATGTTTTTCAATGCATTTTTCAAAGTTTTTTGAGGAAAAATGTAGGAAAGAGTTTGGGGAGGAATAAGGAGTTTGAGAGGAATGGGAAAGAGAAGAGATGCCTCTGTAGAGTTATCATTGGCATTTTTGTGTTGCAAGTTTGAGCAGAACTAGTGAAGAGAAGATAAGGCACTAGTGTGTGAGAGGTGAAGATATTGATAAGTCATATGAAGGTTTGAATAGTAGTAAAGCCAAGGAAAAAGGGAAATGATGTGGAGAGATGTGCAGATTTTTGTACTCTCTATGGTGGCATATCATTTTTCCTTTTGATGTAATTTTCATGAGTTGATTTAATGCAATAAAATTTTTAGAATTTGTTTGCATTTTTTTTGTATTGTGAGTGTTCTTTATTGCAACAAAGTTTGCATTATGTTGTGGGTTTTTGTGAGCAGCTATTTGTTTGCATCAGTGGTATCAGAACATGTTGAGTTTGCTTAATCAACTTCCCTTGTCTCTCCTAATTCTTCTTCTACAAATATGCCCTAATATTTTGTAGTAGAAATGTGCAAATACCTACAAATTGTAAGCAAGAAAGTTGAAGATAAGTGGTTGTTAAGGAAAAATGGAAGAGAAAGGCTTCTTTTATAGACAACCATTCAAATGGATGGACAAGATCGAGCTTCTAGAAAGATGCCAAGATCAACGGATGAGAATACATGCAACACAGAAAGGGGAGGTTACAAAATAGATGGTCAAGATTAGAAAGAAGCAAGAGATGATTGATGACTGAGATTCAAAAATGAGATAGTGGAGGAAGAATATGGAGGAATTAAAAATTAAAATAATTAATTCATGAGAAGGAATCTTTAACCAAGTGGAGACATAAATAATTTATTTAAATTATTTATTTGAGGAAAAGGCAAGTGGGCATTTAATTAATGATTTATGCAACCATTTTAATTAAATAGGAGGAAATGGGATTAAATAATTAAGGCAGATTAATTATTTAATGGGGAAGAAATGTCAAAAGGATAGTCAAATAATTTAAAGTTTATTTGATTATCGAAGAATTAAAAAGGCTAATGAATAGACAAACAATTAATAATAATTATTTGACTATAGATGAATGGCAAAAGACAAATAATTAAATAAATAAATATTTATTTAATTATTGAAGAAAAGGAGATTAGCGACACAATTAGATTTATTTAATTTATCATAGTAGAATAAAGAAAATGGATTAATTAAATAATTAAAATTATTTAATTAATAGAGGAACGTGATCAAAGGAGAATAATTAAATAAATAAAATTATTTAATTATGCAAGGACAAAGACCAAGATGATAGAAAAATGGCGCTCACAGACTAAGACATTTTTCAGTGTCTACAATAGTAATTAATTAATTCAACTAATTAATTACCCTCACCCCCTTTTGTGATTGAGAAAATCATCATCACTTATGGCTCACTCTGATCGAATAAATGATTCATCTATTTTCTAACTGATTCATCTATTTCCTAACTGATTTATCTAATTTCTAACTAATCCATCTATTCTTCAATTCCATTGAAAACTCAACTTTATTTCCTCAATTCCACAGATTATGCAATCTATTTCCTCTAATTGTGTAATTAACATTATTAATCGATTCTATCATAGAAGCTAACTAAGCAATATAATTCCTCTCAACAACTTTCAACCATTGATCTTGATTCAACATTGTTTAATCTTGCACATTCATCTTGAAACAAGAAATCTATAAAATAACCTTATACCTTCTCACAAATCATCTAAAATTTACATAAGCAAAACATTGCACAATTACCTCTTGAGCACGTTACGATTCATCATAACGTTCTAGTTCAACATTGCACACATTGAAATTTTTGCAATGCATAATGGAGGCTTTGTATTGTTTGCAACAATCCAACATTCAACATTGATATAAATATACTTTGACACAAGATGGGTAACAATATAGTTTATTGAATTCATTGTTTGTTATATTATTCATTTCGTGAGTAATGAGTTTAGGAATTCTTAATTTTATTTTGAATTAAGCTTTATTTAATTCATTTATGATTGGTTTCTGTATTCATCGTCCCCTCCTTACGACATAAGCTATTAGAATGTTTTTGGCATTTGCATCTTTCAAAAACTTTAATGTATATCAAGTGGATGTTAAGTTAGAATTTCTCAATGGAAATTTAGAGGAGGAAGTATACATTGAACAACTAGAAGGGTTCCTATTACAAGTGTTATCAATCAGGATTGCACCCTATTTAAGTTAGACTCAACTATCCTATGTAACATGGAAACATTCTCAAGCTGTGGGTGGCTTATAATGAAAATAAATCTCCAGAGTTGGTTCCCCTGTTAGATCACTTAAAACTACTAACTTTTCTAAGAAAAGGGATAGAAGGATAAATTAAATGAAAATCCTAAAACGTAAAGGGTGATACACCGGAAACTTTAAAACTTATTCACTAATTTAACTCATAATCAAATCTCAAAAACATTTACTCTCACAATCTCAAGTGAAACATGCAATACAAAAGTGATTTGTATGAAGGCTTGAAATTAAACACAACACACAACCTACATTACATGAAACTTCTACACATAGAATTGCAATAACGAGACATAAAAAGGATTCAACACTTAGAATCAAAATGAAACATCAAATAATTTATTGCAAAATGAGAAAAAAACCATGAGATAGGAATGCATTGATGCTTTTATTGATTTGAAAGAAGCCTATGTATCAAACTGTAAAATACTAAGTTACAAAAAAGGCTTACAAAACTCTCTTCAAGTGATCAAGAGAGGGAGAAGCAATAGTTTGAACTCCCACTCCCAAAAAACTAAGTTTTTCCTCCAATATATATCTCTAATGAGTCTCCATGAGTGAATGGGAAAAATCTCAGTTAATTGCTCACCAAAATAGAAACTCAAGTTTCATTTTCGATCCAATTGAAAAAATCACAAAAATAGGGCCAAGAACTACTCCAAACTGAGTAAAAATAGGTGGAAACTTTGCTCCCCAAGTGGATTGACCCAAAAATACTCAAAAATCACTCAAAACTGATTGAAAATCAGAAATAGAAGTTTTAGTTGACTCATTTTTTTCTATTTTGCATAAGGGAACTCAAACTGGAAATGTCAAGTGAACTAAAATTTCCTTTGCATATTTTGCACTTGCTTTATTTACTACATTTTAATTGACACTTATTAAGGCAATTCATAAAAATATTACTTTACTAGTGCCTTACATCACTTGCAGTTTCAATTTTGCAAAAATAGGAAGGGTCAACCTAGGCTTTGATTTTATTTTATGCAAAAAATACAAGGCCTATATGATATATATAATTTTATGCAAAGGAATAGGGCTCACATGGCATTTGATTTTCTCAAAAATCAGGAAAATATTTCTTAAGGCATACAGTCACATGATTTTCTTCAAAAATCATAAAAAGACACTAAGGCATGTAACCTAGGATTGCAAAACATGAAAGACTTTAATACCACCATGGGTATTAATATTTTGCATACAAGTTTAAATTAATGTGGGAAAAATTCCCCAAGACCGACCAAAGTATTAGGGCAAGAAGAAAACCCTAGAACAAAACATGCAACCTCCTTTCCTTTCGCATCATTTTGCATTTCATTTTTTCCAAGTCCTCTACTCTGCACCTTGGCCACGGTTTCTAGGGTTTCTCTCAAGCTTTTCATGGAGTTTCAAAAGCTTTCTCTATAGGAAACCCGTGTGGTAAGTACCTCTTTCTGCAAAAAATGCAAAGATCTTTTCATTTCCTCCATTTTGAATGTATTTCCAAGGGTTTACCCCGTTGGTTCTTCGTATTTTCTTCTCTATGATATTTTGTTGATACCCTCTTTTGCTTTGAGGCTGCCATGAATGGTTTTCACTTGGACTTTTGGAGTCTTCTATAAAAAAAAAACTTGTGTCTACCTGAAGCTTTCAATGGAGAATCTAGGACTTATTTTGGAGGCAGTTTTTCTGTTGAAATGCTTAAAAGAAACACCAAGTCCGCGGGTAAGCATTTCTCTGTATTTTCATTTTGCTCAGATCTTTGAGAATCATGCTTCCTTTCAATAGAAAAATGAAACCCTCTTTTATCTCTTCCATATACTTTCATTTGGATTTTCCTATTCTTTCGAACAAAATGAAAATGCCTCCTTATTGTTTATCTCAGCCATGGCTCCATTGAATATTGTCTTAGTTTGCATTTCAAAAGAATATAGCTTTGAATAAGCATTATCTAGGTTTCAAATTCTCTGGCCATGGATTCACAAAACTCTTGACCCTCGACTCAACTTTACTCCTTTTATGCAAGTACTCGAGGGTTATTTGGTTGAAACCCTAGCTCTATACATTATTGTGCTCTGATTGTTGCTCACAGGAAATGTATTTCTTTGCTTTTGAATGTGGTAAAAAGGAGATAATATTCTTCATTTTTCTGAAAGAAATGAATAGCATTTTTTCCTCCATTCTAGGTTTTTCTTTTCATGATTGCAGTATCTTGAAACTTGGCAACACAGACCATGAAATCTGAGCATTCTAAAACTTGTATACTCTTTTCTATTGTAAATACAACTAGGGTTTTGAAAACCCATGACCTCCATTGTAGATGTAGGTTTTAAAAATGCAATGTCAGCTATGGATTCTCCATTTTTCTATCTTGGATGAGGGTTTTACCATTCTATGTATATTTTATTGCATTTTCTAGGTACTCTCTTTTCTATAGATGTTGAGGGTTTCAACTCCTTTGCTAAGGATCCATTTTCGTCTCACAGGAAAAATGGCTAGCTGAAAAAGCATCATTCACTCTACTTGTTGTATACACCCTTCTGATGATTACACATCTTCTAAAAAATAAATTTACATTGCAAAAGAGAGTCCACTCTTTCATTCCCCATTTGAGTCTATCCTAAACCCACAACTTAAAGACTCTATTCTTTTGCATTTTGTAGGAATCTCCTTTTTCTATTGAGGAACATAGTTATATTTCTTACTTAATTTATGCTCAGCCCCTCTTTGGCAGCTACAAGTGTTGTGAGGACTCCATCACTGTAAGTTATGGTTCACTCCATATTCTGAAAACTTGCATGAAACACTGCCTCTTATCATTACGTTGTCTTTTCAGGAGCATCAAAATATATGATTGCAAACCCTCCTTCCATGAATGTTTTCCAAAATTGAATCATGTCAAGATGATGAAACAATGACGATGAATATTATTCCTTTATCTTGCTTTAATGATGATGCTATCCTATATGCTCTGCTCAGGCACTAAACACATTATTCATATGATTACACCTATACTTGAACTCTTGCATCTATGTTCCACTAGAGTATCTTTGTGTTTTACATCTTGACATTGTCATTTTTTTACTCTTGTACCTTTTCAACAAGTGATAAATAGTTTGCAACTAAATTTTCACTTGCTCAAACCTTCCATCAAGTAGCTTAATTCTTTTGTAACTACTCCTTATGTTGTTTTAATAGTTGTCCCATTATGGATATTGTATTCCTCTATAGTAAATGCCTGATGATTGTTCCAAATTAGCACTCCATAAACAATCCACTCTTTGTTGTCCCTTCTATGTGAGCATTGTTTGTCAACACCCCTTGATCCTTGGTGGTTGTACCTTCAAGGTATGCACTTCAAATAATATAGACAACAAATAATGTTGATGTATGACAACAATAAAAGATATAAAATTATGATGACAACACCATTCAATGAAACTAAACAATGACAACATAAAGAGTTTGTATGCAACAAAACTCCTTAATGATAAAATGTGCACTTTTATTCCATTTTGCATATTATTTAAGCATTTAAATGAGCTCATTGCTCATTTTTGATTCCCATTTCAAAGTGGAGGGATACCTCATTGCACCTTTGACTTGGTTGTCATGAATGGGCAATGTGCTAGTGATTCTTACAACCACTTTGTAAATTATTCCTCAAACTGAAAAAAACTGTTATTGGAACAATCTAAATATCTCTTGCTTATCTCATACCCCTCTCAAGATCTAGAGGGCAGCATGTTGGGCTCAACCCTTGTGGGATCCCATTTTTTCACCACATTGTAAAATGTCAAAAGAAAAGAATCTAGCAACAAAAGTTTACCTATACCTGCACAATGAACAAACATGTTAGATAAAAAATAGTGAAGCTCAATGCTCCTGTGATGTTTGATTTTCAGGCTCTCTTGTATACATCTGATAATGGTTCAACCGATTTAATGCATCATAGATATATGCTATATTTATGTTGATAGGACATATGATGAGATTTATATCTGGAGCTCTAACCAAGCTTTTCAATCTTTTGTAGGTTCATTTGAAGATCAAGAGCAAGGAGGAGTTGGAAACAAAGAAGACCAACACAAGACTGCCATAGGAAATGATGGATATAATTCCTTTCATGTGTTTTTTCACTACTTTTATCTTCAGTTGTATAATCTATCTTTTATGTTGCATTAGTTCAGCTACTCCCACGGCTTGTGTGGGACATTTGAGCATTTTTTTCCTTTCAATGTATAAAACAACAACATTTATGCAATCTTGTGTATATTTCTATTACAAAATGAATGAAAAACAACAATTTCATGTAATTTTTATAATTTCTTTTGTTGTAAAATATTGCATAATAAAAATTGAACTCCATTTGAAGCTTTGATATGCAATGGTTAAGCTTTAACATAAATTTTTTGGAATACCTTTCACTTTTTGATACAATCAACTATTTCAGCACTACCAAATTGAGTTGTAAATGAAATTTGGTAATATTTCTGGTGATTTATGCTAAATGTTTTCCTGCTAAGCATCTTAGACTAGTAGCCTAGATTGATCCATTGGGCATGGAGTCAAATTCTACCCCTCCAAACTTAGAAAACCATTGTAACTCAGTTGCAAATACCCCAATAGTAGCAAAAATAATAGAAAGCAAACTACCAAGGCCATGGAGGCCAACAAACCGTGCAACAACACTTAGGGAAAAGAAAAGAAAACTAAAAGAAATGTGCAAAGAACCTATTAGTAGAAAACACTAACTTACTATAGTACAATTGCAAGAATTTTTTTCAGAGACAATGCTTGAGGTGGATCCCATTGACTGGGATAGGCAACACCTCTCCACTTAGCTTTGAAAGCTAGAAGTCATTATGTTGTTTGCACTCAGTGATCACATAGGGTCCATCGTGATTGCATCAAACTTGCTATGTTTACCAGGTTTGATTTTGAGCTCATCCCATTTAGAAACAAGATCACCTACATTGAAATCCCTTGGTATTGCTCTCTTATCAAAAGAACTCTTCATCTGAGCTTGACGAATCTCAAGCTTCCTCAATGCATCTTTTTTTGTTTCCTCTAGTCCCATCAGCTGTGTAAGCCTGAATTCCATAGGATGCTCCTCTAATAGTTCAAGCTCCTTGATGCAACTTAGAGTAGGAAATTCAACAGAAATTGGTAACTTAGCTTCCTTACCATAAGTGAGAACATAAGGAGAGTAACCTGTAGCTCTCTTAGGAGTTATTTTGTCATCCCAAAGGGATAACTTCAACTTGTCATGCCATGTTCTCTGATTGTCCTCAATGGTCTTTTTAATGATCTTAATCAATTTTTTATTGTGGATTCAACTTGTCCATTACCTGTGGGTAATAGTTAGATGAGGTATTCAAAAAAATGTTGTTCTTTATAGACCAATCAAAAATCCTTAAACCAATAAAATCTAATGTATTGTTAGAAATGATAGAATTAGGAGTACCAAATCTAGACACCAAATCTTGATAGAAATTCAAAACAGAGGTTTCATTTGCATCCTTCAAAGCAACAACCTCAATCCACTTTGCAAAATAATCTATTGCAGTTAGAATCCATTCATGGCCTATGCTTGATGGTGGGTTAATAGGGCCAATGAAATTAAGACCCCACTTGGAAAAAAGGTTTCTCTAGTTGAATAGGGTGTAGAGGCAAGGCTACAAGCCTTTGCTTTCCTGCAAATAGTGAACATTTATCACACTTCCTAACCCAAGCAAATGCATCCTTAAATAGATCTGGCCAATAATACCCAGCTCTCATAATTTTTAGAGCTGTAGTCCTTGGTGAAAAATGGCATCCAAAAGTCCCATCATGAAACTCTTCCAACAGTTTGTCTATTTGATTTGGTTCAATGCATCTCACTAAAATGCCACGAAAATCCCTTCTATACAAAACACCATCAATAACAACATAAGGGATGTATTGGATCCTATAATACCTTCTTTTTACTCTATCCAAACCTTCAAGGCAGTCACCAATTTCCAAATAATAGATCATTTGTTGCACCCATCTTGTAGAAGAAGCTAGACCAACAACTTGCTCTTCATTGTTGAGCACTATTGCAACATTCTCATCATATTTTTGGTTGTTCTCTCCATTTCCAACAAGTTTTTCACACAAACCCTTGCCTATGACAAGCTTAGTAACTTTAATATTAATATCATATTCCATTACTTTAGTTATCCAACTTTCTCTTTTGTCATTAATATCCTTGTTAATCAAGAAATATTTAACAGTTGGATGTGCAACCAACAACTAAATTCTATTGTTAGAGAGCATATGCTTGAAATTTTTTAGGCTTCTAATGATATCAAACACATGTTTTTCAAGAAATGAATATTTTACCTCATAATCATGCAACACTTGGTTGCTCCAAGCCTTCATCATTCTGTTGACAAAGCATAGCTGAAATACTGTCAACACCTCCAAATGCATGCAAAATAAAATCTTTATCATAGTTAGGATTAATGAGTGTTGGGGCAGCTGCAAGGGATTCCTTAATATGCTTAAAGCTTCTCTTACCCTCTTTAGTCCAACTAAAAGTCACGTTCTTTTTAAGCATAGCTATAAGAGGCTGCAATAATGCTGCAATATTAGGTATGAATCTTCTCACAAAGTTGATCCTACCAAGAAAGCTTTGCAAGCCTTTCTTATGTGCTGGTAGGGGTAAAGCTAGAATGGCAGAAATTATTTCTGGATCAATAGTAATACCATATTTTGAAACAATGTCCAAGGAGCTTACCTTCATGGACAAAAAAAATACACTTCTTTGGGTTAAGAGAAACCCCATACTCTCTACATATCTAAAAAATCTGTTTCAAATGACCAAAATTTTCATTAGCAGTCTTTGAAAAAACTGTAATATCATCTAAGTAAACCAGAACAACCTTGTTCATGAGACCATGAAAGGCCATGCCCATTGCTCTTTGAAAAGTTTCCCTTGCATTGGACAAACCAAAGGGCATTTTTCTATAAGCCATGGTACCCCATTTGGTGGTAAAGGCATTTTTAATTGATCCTCCTCCTTCACTAGAATCTGGTTATATCCTGAATATCCATCCAACAAAGAAAATCTATCAAAACCAAAAACAACTTGCAAAATCTTCTCCATTGAAGGCAATGTATAATGATCCTTGAGAGAGGTTTTATTCAAATCACGAAAATCAACACAAAGCCTAATCTCACCATTCTTCTTCCTAACTGGAACTAAGTTAGAAACCCATGATGTATGCTTAATCAAAAAGATGATATTACTTTCAATCAACTTATTCAATTTAGCCTTCATAAGATGCTCAAGCTTGGGATTAAGAGGCCTTTGCTTTTGCCTCACCGATTTTGCATTGGGCTCTAACTCAATGGTGTGTTGAGCTTGCTCAGGGTTAAAACATTTTAAATCACCATATTCCCAAGAAAAAATATCATTAAATTCTTGACATAGCTAAATGAAAGCTTGATGTTCCCCTTTGGTACATACCTTACCAAGCTTGAGGAGCTTATCTTTGAATATCTCAATGGGATCATAATGCTCCTACTTAATTGTCATGTCAATTTTATCCTTTTTGACTTGGTCATCTGAATTGAAAACTGATTCCAAGGTTACCAAACCTTTGGGCAGCTTGTTTGACTTCAATTGCACAATTTGATTGTCATACTGCTGCTGTCATTTCTATTGATTTTTAGTTGAAAACTCAACTTCTGCAATTAGAAAACTTACAGTCTGTTCACCACTCTCAAAAACTTTCCAACTTACATTGTTATAAGGTACTGATGGTCTAACAACAACTTTTACATACTGTTGTACCTCTACATTATGAATATTAATTGGAATGTCAAACTAAGATCCTATGGAAGCAAGCTTATCTACATGCTTATTCTATTTTGTAGGAATGGACAACAGATTGAAAGCATCAAAATATTCAACTAAGTCCCAAAACCTATGCTTATACAACTTAAGCAAATATTTTTTTGTAACATTCAAATTTCTAACTTGATTTACAATCAATTCAGAATCACTAAAAACCTATAAGCACTTTATACCTTTCTTTCTGGCCCATTCTAGGCCATGAATAAGTGCTTCATATTCAGCTATATTATTTGTACAACTAAAAAAAAACCTCAATGTTTAGTAATACTTATCTCCATCAGGTGAAATCAACATGGCTCCTCCACCAACACCCATTATGCTTCTCGAGCCATCAAAATACAACTTACAAAGTTGATTATCTTGTTTTTCAGGCTGATCTTGATCCTTGACTAGATTTGGAACCACTGCATTAGGTTCATGAATCATCTAAATGCCTAATCCTACCTCATTAGTGTGACAAAAAGGGTCAACTTCATGATTCTCGGCTTCCCACTCATCTAGATTTACACTCTCAATAGGTGTGTTGGGGTCTACAATCATGGATTGATCCTTCACCTCATGGGTGATGTAAAGGTTAGAATTTATAGGGCTAGGGACATATGGTTCAATATGATCCTTGGCTCGTGGTTCTGACTTTATGGTTACCTTTGTACTATACCTTGTTCTAAAAAACAAATGTAACCAATTGAAAGATATAAACCCACCCAAATTAGCAGTAAATGTTGGATAGGAAAACTAAGAGGGGGGTGAATCAGTTGTCACAAATTATAACCTTAATTTCAATTACCAGAACTAACACATAAACTGATTAAGTGATTAACCATCAAATGCTAATGCACAAACACAATAACACTAGATTTACATGGAAAACCCAATGACGGAAAAAACCACGGTGAGGATTAACTCACACTATGGAGAATATCAAAACTGATTACAAAAAGGCTCACTTCCTAAAATAAGACTCACTGCCTGAGATAAGGACTCGCTGTTCGAGATAAGGCTCACTGCCTAAAATAAGGACTCATTGTCTGAGATAAAGCTCACTTCCTTAAATAAGGAATCACTGTCCAAACTCACTATCCATAAGGCTACAACCTAGAGGGATCACTGCCATAGAGATACAAAGAAGACAAAGAATACTTGTTATAGAGAGACAACAATCCCAATGCAACAAAGGATTCCGCCACAATCACTGATCAACTTGCATGAATGATAGAGTTTTCCTTCTACTCACTGCATTTAGAAACTCAGTGTTAAGCTTCACACTAATCAACCACACACATAACTCACACAATTTTATAATAGTATCAAATTCATGTCTGCTCTTTCACTTATCTTCCTTCTTTTCTTATGTACAATTTTCATTGCTAGCACATTCTGTATTTATACTATCTCCAACCTTGAAAAGATACAAAGTTAGCCATCCAACTTCAAATTCAATTTTAGATCACCAAACATCCTAGGGTGGAATTAGAATGAGGGTGACCCAAACACACACTTCATCGGGACCCATAATAGATCCAACATGCTTCATCAACTTCAAAGATAGTGCTTGACACACAATCGACCAAACTAGTGTAAAACACATAGATCAATTAAGCTCAATACTTCCAAATGCCAAAACCATCTTCAATAGAACCAGGGCAACACAACTCTAGAACCACAAGTCATTATACTTCATCAAAGAGAAATATGGACCAACAACAATTCTCCTGGACCTTAGCCAGAACATAGAAAAACATAGTTCACAAGTACCAAATCATCATCCTCAACAGTTGAATACCTATAATCTTCTTTTAATACAATTTTCTCAATATCCTCAACATATACAATAAAAAAAACTAGTAGATAACCAACTAACCAGTTGACATCAAAGACAACACTTTCATTCCTCTTTCCATTCTTGCAACAGTAAAATCCCTAGAAAGACATATGGAAAAATAAGGTGGTAGGTCAATAACATAGATATCTTGAGGGATTGCAAAATTTGGGCATGCATGCAAGGTAAGAGCTAAATTTTTAATCACCCCAGTAGTCTTAACAATATAACCATCTAATTGAATCACTCCCTTTGAAAGAGGCTCATAATCTAATCCAAGCTTATCAGCTAGACTCTTAGGCATTACAAAACTGCTTGCACCAGAATCAATAATGCAATTGTGCACTAGCTTGTCACTAATGATCAAACTTACATAAAATGGAGGAGGTTTTACCTCTTGGGCTTGCTGCCCACTCTTAACTTCAGGGCTATTTGTGAGCACAACCTTAGTTTAATCTTGGGTAGAAACATCAGAAATATAAATCTTAGCCAAAGCATCTTGCAACAAATATTTTTTCCTAGGGATTTGCAATGCATCCATTATTGGCATGCTAACAATAGCCTTCTTCAGATGTTCAACAACATTAAGTGAAGTAGGACTCACCTTTTGTTGTCCCTTAGGAACAACAACTTCATTTTGAGCTGCTAATGGATGTGGTTGTGTCTTACGCTGATCCTTATTAGGTACAACTTGTCCTCTTTGCAAGATTTGAACCTTTTGATAAGTTCTAAGGACAACTTGAGCTATAGGAGCTTGAAATTTTCCTTTATCTGACTGTTGTTGGACCTTTTCAGCTTGTTGCCCCAAGTCAACAACCCTCTTTTTCGATCTAGTATTGGCTGCAATAGATGAATCTGATCAATTTTGACCTTGGGGATGATTCACCCCAAAAAACTCAGTGCCTTGCCAATTCATTAAGGCAACATCAGGATTACCTTGCTGGACTTGTGTACCCCGCTGCTCTGGATTTTCTTTTGATACACTTTCTGAACCAACATAACTATTCTGAACCATTAAAGCTTGATTCCTCATCCCATTCATACATGTAGCTTGGTTATGAGGTTGTTCACATGGATAACACCAATCACACTCCTATGCCATATTGTTTTGGACAGGCATAAGATCCCTTGAAGAGTTGGCAACATTAAGATTATAAGGCTGAAAAGGTCTAGGATTGAAATTTTTTCTTTGACCTTGAGAATCAGCTTGAAAAGGTGGCCTATTTGACTTATTAGGCTGATACGGAGCTTGGTAGGGCCTAGGATCTTGGCCAACTTGCTTCTCGAGATTGACAAACTTATTACTAATATTTTTTCTAAAGGTATGCAACATGCCTTTTAACTCTTGAATTTCTTGAGATTGATTTGGGACAACAACTTCTTGGGTTGTAGCTTGATAACCTATTGTGAGAACATACGAAACAACAACTTAAGGGGTAATGACATAGGAATAGGTGGTTGTACCTTAGGAAAAATTAGCATAGGAGGCCTTGGGGCTATTCTACCAACTTGTATAAGACAATTTTCTGCTCTAATAGCTGTCATAAGCATTAGGGAGTGTAAATCCACTTATAGATTGAATCATCACATATATTTCACTATTTAAAACCTTAAAGAAAAAAAGAAATGCATGTTCAGGTGAAGGATTTACCATAATTGGAATCCTATCCCAAGTCCTCTGGAAATGGTAATTAAAATTTGATGTATGCTCATGAGGAGCTCTCTTGATGGTACTTAATTGTTCCAATAAAGAAAAATGATCTGATTTGTCCTCAAACTATTGATGCAAACCATCATCCAACTGATCCCATGTTGTGATTGAATTTGCTGGAAGACCTCTAAACCATTGCAAGGATTTTCCTTTTACTGATGCAACCAAAATCCTGAGTGCTACATTCTCTTCGGTGATATTATGAACCGAGCACAATGTTGCCACATCTTGAATGTCCTCAACTAGGGTGGTATGATCTTCTCTTGTAAAATATGGCATACTTTTGAGGGATGCAACCAAAATTTCATCATGTTGAGCAAGATATAATGGGTTGCTCCCATTAAAAGGTGCAAATGCAACTTTCCTTACCATCATTGGTGCTTGTACTAATGGTACTAGATTTTTCTACACTAGATTTATAGGGCTGAGGTTTAGAGATGTAGATTTTGATCTCCTTGGTGAGTCAAGAACCTTTCTTGTTGTCCTTCCTTTATTTTTGGTGGAGATAACTATAGATACTCAAATGGAGAAGCACTTGCTCTAGTTTGCACTCTTCTCATAAGCTGGTTACACTAGATCTGCATGCAAAACTAGAGAATGGAGTCACCAAGTATAAATTTATAACCTCAAAAGGCCAAAAACATTGTTGTGTATACTAGAACAATCACTTAAAACTTGAAATCTTTCTCTGAAACAAACTTTCAAGGTCCCACTGGGCATGCCAAAAACTTTTATCAATCAGGATTGCACCCTAGTTAAGTTAGACTCAATTGTCTTCTGTAACATGGAAACATTCTCAAGCTGTGGGTGGCTTATAATGAGAATGAATCTCCAGAGAGGGCTGGTTCCCCTGGTAGATCACCTAAAACTACTAACTTTTCTAAGAAAAAGGATAGAAGGATAACTAAAATGAAAATCCTAAAACCTAAAGGGTGATACACTAGAAACTTTAAAACTTATTCACTAATTTAACTCACAATCAACTCTCAAAAAAAAATTTACTCTCACAATCTCAGGTGAAAGATGCAATACAAAAGTGATTTGTATGAAGGCTTGAAATCAAACACAACACACAACCTACATTACATAAAAATTATGCACACAAAATTGCAAGAATGAGACATAAAAAGGGATTCAACACTTAGAATCACAATGAAACATCAAATCATTTATTGCAAAATGAGATAAAAAACCATGAGATAGGAATGCACTACCGCTTTTATTGATCTAAAAGGAGCCTCTGTATCAAACTGTAAAAAATTGAGTTACAAAAAAGGCTTACAAAACTCTCTGCAAGTGATCAAGAGAGGAAGAAGCAATAATTTAAACTCCCACTCCCAAAAAACTAAGTTTTTCTTCCAATATATATCTCCAATGAGTCTCCATGAGTGAATGGGAAAAATCTCAGTTAACTGCTTGCCAAAATAGAAACTCAAGTTTCATTTTTGTGCCAAGGGAAAAAACCACAAAAAGAGGGCCAAGAACTACTCCAAACTAAGTGAAAATAGGTGGAAACTTTCCTCTCCAAGTGGATTGACCCAAAAATACTCAAAAATCAATCAAAACTGACTGGAAATAAAAAATAGAAGGTTCAGTTGACTCAGTTTTTTCTATTTTGCATAAGGGAACTCAAATTGGAAATGGTAAGTAAATTGAAATTTCCTCTACATATTCTATACTTGCTTTATTTATTGCATTTTAATTGACACTTATTAAATCAATTCATTAAAACACTACTTTAATAGTGCCTTATCTCACTTGCAATTTCAATTTTGCAAAAATAGAAGGAAGGATCGACCTAGGCTTTGATTTGATTTTATGCAAAAAATACAAGGCCTATGATATATATTATTTTATGCAAAGGATTAGGGCTCACATGGCATTTGATTTTCTCAAAAATTAGGAAAATAATTCCTAAGGCATATAGTCACATGATTTTCTTCAGAAATCATAAAAAGACACTAAGGCATGTAACCTAGGATTGCAAAACCTCAAAGATTTTAATACCACCATGGGTATTAATATTTTGCATACAAGTTTAAATTAATGTGTAAAAAATTCCCCAAGACCAACCAAAGTATTAGAGAAAGAAGAAAACCCTAGAACAAAACACGCGACCTCCTTTCTTTTCACATAATTTTGCATTTAATTTTTTCTAAGTCCTCTATTTTGCACCTTGGTCACGGCTACTAGGGTTTCTCTTGAGCTTTTCATTGAGTTTCAAAAAGCTTTCTTTTCAAGAAACCCATGTGGTGAGTACCTCTTTCTACAAAAAATGCAAAGATCTTTTCATTTCCTTCATTTTGAATGTATTTCTAGGGGTTTAACCCGTTGGTTCTTCACATTTTCTTCTCTATAATATTTTTTTGATACCCTCTTTTACTTTGAGGCCACCATGAATGGTTTTGGCTCAATCTTTTGGAGTCCTCTATGAAAAAAAAACCGCGCCTATTTGAAGATTTCAATGGAGAATCTAGGACTTATTTTGGAGGCATTTTTTCTGTTGAAATGCTTAAAAGAAACACCAATTTCATGGGTAAGAATTTCTCTATATTTTTATTTTGCTCAACCCTTTGAGAATCATGCTTCCTTTCAATAGAAAAATGTAACCCTCTTTTATCTCTTGTATATACTTTCATTTGGCTTTTCATGTTCTTTCGAAGAAAAATAAAAGACCTCCTTGTTGTTTATCTTGGCTATGACTCCATTGAATATTGTCTTAGTTTGCATTTCAAAAGAATATAGCTTTGAATAAGCATTGCATGGGTTTCAAATTCTCTAGTTGTGGCTTCACAAAACTCTTGACCCTCGGCTCGGCCTTACTCCTTTTATGCAAGCACTCGAGGGTTATTTTCTTGAAACCTTAGCTCTATACATTATAGTGCTCTATTTATGTCTCACGGTAAATGCATTTCTTTGCTTCTGAATGTGGTAAAAAGGAGATAATATTCTTTTTTTTTCTGAAAGAAATGAAAAGCATTTTTTCCTCCATTTTGGGTTTGTCTTTTCATGATTGTAGTATCTTTTAACTTGACGACATAGGCCATGAAATCTGAGCATTCTAAAAATTGTATACTCTTTTCTATTGCAAATACAACTAGGGTTTTGAAAACTCGTTACCTCCATTGCAGATGTCGGTTTTAAAAATGCAATGCCGGTTGTGGCTTCTCCATTTTTCTATCTTGGCTGAGGTTTTTACCATTCTATGTATATTTTCTTGCATTTTCTGGGTGCTCTCTTTTCTATAGATGTTGATGGTTTTGACTCCTTTGCTAAGGATCCATTTTGGTCTCACAGGAAAAATGGCTAGCTGACAAAGCATCATTCACTCTACTTGTTGTATACACCCTTCTGATGATTACACATCTTCTAGAAAATAATTTTACATTGCAAAAGAAAGCCCACTCTTTCATTCCCCATCTAATTCTATCCTAAACCCGTGGCTTAAAGACTCTATTCTTTTGCATTCTGTAGGAATCTCCTTTTGCTATTGAGGAACATAGTTATATTTCTTACATAATTTATGCTCAACCTCTCTTTGGCACCTACAAGTGTTGTGAGGACTCCATCATTGTAAGTTGTGGTTCACTCCATATTCTAAAAACTTGCATGAAACACTGCCTCTTATCATTACTTTGTATTTTCAGGAGCATCAAAATATATGATTGCAAACCCTCCTTCCATGAATGTTTTCCAAAATTGAATCATGTAAAGATGATGAAAAAATGACGATGAATATTATGGCTTTATCTCGCATTAATGATGATGCTATCCTATATGCTCTACTCAGGCACTAAACACATTTTCCATATGAATACACCTATACTTGAACTCTTGTATCTATGTTCCACTAAAGTATCCTTGTGTTTTACATCTTGGCATTGTCATTTTTTACTCTTGTACCTTTTCAACAAGTGATAAATAGTTTGCAACTAAAGGTTCACTTGCTCAAACCTTCCATCAAGTAGCTGAATTATTTTCTAACTATTCCTTATGTTGTTTTAATGGTTGTATCATTATGGATATTGTATTCCTATGAAGTAAATGGCTAATGATTGTTCCAAATTAGCACTCCATGAACAATCCACTCTTTGTTGTCCCTTCTATGTGAGCATTGTTTGTCAATACCCCTTGATCCTTGGTGGTTGTACCTTCAAAGTATGCATTTAAAATAATATAGACAGTAGAAAATGTTGATGTATGATAGCAATAAAATATATTAAATTATGATGACAACACCATTCAATGAAACTAAACAATGACAACATAAAGAGTTTGTATGCAACATAAATCCTTAATGAGAAAATGTCCACTTTTATTCTGTTTTGCATATTATTTAAGTATTTAAATGAGCTCATTGCTTATTTTTTATTCCCATTTCAAAGTGGAGGGTTGCCTCATTGCACTTTGACTTGGATGTCATGAATGGACAATGTGCTAGTGATTCTTACAACCACTTTGTAAATTATTCCTCAAACTAAAAAAGATTTTATTGGAACAATCTAAATGTCTCTTGCTTATCTCATACCCCTCGCAAGATCTAGAGGGTAGCATGTTAGGCTCAACCCTTGTGGGAGCCCATTTTTTCACCACATGCTAAAATTTCAAAAGAAATGAATACATCAACAAAATTTCACCTATACCTGCACAGTGAACAAACATGTTAGATAAAAAATAGTGAAGCTCAATGCTCTTGTGATGTTTGATTTTCAGGCTCTCTTGTATACATTTGATAATGTTTCAACTGATTTAATGCATCATAGATAAATGCTATATTTCTATTGATAGGACATATGTTGAGATTTATATCCGAAGCTCTAACCAATATTTTTAATCATCTGTAGGTTCATCTAAAGATCGAGAGCAAGGAGGAGATTGAAACAAATAATACCAACACAAGATTACCACATGCAGTGATGGATATACTTCCTTTCATGTGTTTTTTCACTACTTTTATCTTTAGTTGTATAGTCTATCTTTATGTTGCATTAGTTCAGCTACTCCCATGGCTTATGTGGGACATTTGAGCATTTTTTTCCTTTCAATGTATAAAACAACATTTATGCAATCTTGTGTATATTATTATTACAAAATGAATGAAAAAAAAAATCATGCAATTTGTATAATTTCTTCTATTGTAAAAAATTGCATAATAAAAATTGAACTCCATTTGAAGCTTTGATATGAAATGGTTAAGGTTTAACATAAATTTTTTGGAATACCTTTCACTTTTTGATACAATCAACTATTTCAACTCTACCAAATTGAGTTGTAAGTGAAATTTGGTAACAATAAGAAGGTAAGGATTATGTGTGCAAGTTGAAGAAAACACTTTATGGGCTTAAGCAAGCCCCCAGAGCCTAGTATTCAAGACTTGAAAAAAACCTACTATAACAAGGCTTCAAAAGAGGAATTGTTGATACTAATCTCTATATCAAGGCTGAAGGTGAAAACCAGTTGATTGTTGTGGTTTATGTAGTTGACATCATCTTTGGAGACATTAGTAAAAAAATGTCCCAATAGTTTGCAAAGGATATATAAAAATAATTTGAGATGTCTATGCTTGGTGAGTTGTCATTCTTTCTTGGTTTAAAAATTTCTCAATCTGAAGAAGGTATATTTATCTCACAAACCAAGTACATCAAGGAGATGCTAAAAAAGTTTTGCATGGAAGATTATGCACCAGTTAACACACCTATGGTCATAGGGTATAAATTATGCAAATATGATGAATCTACTAAAGCAAATAAGATACTTTATAGGTTAATGATTGGTAGCCTACTATATGTAACAACATCAAGGCTAGTTAGTATGCAACTAGTAGGCACAATAACACATTTTCAAGAAACACCAAAAGAAACTCATGTACAAGAAGTCAAGAGAATATTTAAATATCTAAAGGGCATGTTGGACTTTGGTTTGTGGTATCAAAGAGGTTAAGATTTCACTCTAGTAGCATATACGAATGTGGATTTGGCAAGCAATAATGATGATAGGAAGAGTATGAGTGCAAGATTATTCTTTCTTAGCAATAGTCTTGTGTATTGGTTAAGCAAGAAACAACCTTTGGTTTCTTTATCCATATCATAGGTATAATACATAGCAACAACATCATATTGCACACATTATTTGGATGAACCAAATATTGAAATACATTAAAGTAGAATACGATCATCCAATTTCAATAATTTGTGACAACACTAGTGCAATAAATATTTTAAAGAATCCTATTATGCACTCTACGATAAAGCATGTTCCTATCAAGTACCATTTATTAAGAGAATAGATAGTAAATCAGCATGTCAAGTTGGAATACATTTCCACAAAAGAAAATATCATGGATATTTTCACAAAGTCCCTTCCAAAATAGACTTTTGAGTATCTCAAGAAGAAATTAGGAGTGATATATTTCTTGTCTAGTCACTAAATGCTTGAGGAGAAACATGAATTTAGGGGGAGATAATCACTATAATAAATTTTAGCTTTGTGAACTATTTTTTATTAATTTTAAAGGGGGATAATTGCATACAAGGTGATAATTATATTTTTACTATATTCAAAGATGGTTTCTTTGAGTACAAGGTTTTGATAAATGAAAAAAGGGGAGATTATTGGAAATGTTGTTGTCATTGATGTCAAAGAAGATAAGGGAGGAATCATTGTCATAGGAGAAAATAACATGCCATAATATGTAGTGATGGGGGTTTAAATTTGTGAATGCTAAAGTCCACCAATTTCTCCTTTCAATACAATCAGTAAGATAAAAAAAGTGGTTGACTCTCATTTAAGGCAATGCTAAAATTATTAAATAGGCTGCCTCGGGAAATTTAATTTAATATTAATTGAGGTCTCTTTTAAATGGTTTGACCCTCTTGGTGTATTCACCACTCTTAGGGGAATTAAAATAAATTTATTATTTTCAAATGAGGTCGACCCCTTTGAAAAAATTGCATCCCTTCGTGAAGAGGTATAAAAGGAAGATAAAATGGAAAAAAGGAAAGATAACAATTGAAATGAAGACAAAATAGGTTGGTATCAATGGAATATGATGGACCTATCTTCCTCAATTTCATTAGGAAATGAGATCCACACAAAGAATTTTCTTACAACCCTTAGGTGAGTCAACTCAAGTGTGAATCTTCAGATTTCGTTTTTATGTCAAGATGGGGGTCTTGGTCAAACAACACTTTGGGAAGAAAAAATCAAAATAGTAAACTATCACCAAATTGCAATCTAACACTTGGAACAACAAAATTAAGCTCAATATTGACAAAACCAAAAAACAAAATGCAGATTAGAGAAGGGAAAAAGCATGTGTACCAGTCACTAAAAGTCAGTTTCTAAAGTTGATCTGGGACTCATTCACCCAGGGGTGAATGGGTCTTAAGGGTTTTTCTGCAACCTTCAAGAGCCTCTGCTACAAATTTGAGTCTTCCAATTTTCCTAGGTTTCAAGTTTGAAAAGCTGAAAATAAATTTCATAGATGAGTTTTTGTGAGATAACAACTTTTATGACAACTTTTGCAACTTTGACTTCTTCAATTTTTCTCTTCAAAGATCTTCAAGCTTTCTTCCACCTATATCTACAAACACAACTGAAATGGAAAAATGTTTTGTTTTTGGTGAATGGGATTTTTCCTTGGTCAAACCCCATTTTGGTAATTAAACCTTGAAATGAATAAAAACATGAAAGAAGGAATGAAGAATGAACAAATATATATTACCACTCAACAAACCCTCGAATAAACCTTAGAATGTAAATCTGTAACTTACATGAAATGGATTCAATGAATGTGGATATTAAACCTTGAATCTTGACTTGAAATAGTGCTTTGAATACTTGAATGGATCATGAAACCTACATCACCATATTAGCTCCAAAAACATGCATGATGCAAGAAGACTTTGACATGACAATTAGATCTTGATTGTTGCAATAAAACCATGACAAATCTTCTCTTGAATGCCTTGAATTTCTCTTGAAATATCATAAACTTGCTAGGTTCTTGAATTGATTTTCTAGGATTTGAAATGATGAAAACCTTATATTTATAGGTATGTATCTTAATTTCTGGAAATTCAAATATCACAAGCCGACATTGAAATATACATTTGAAAACATTAAAATACTACCAAAAACATAATTTAAATTTAGGTCCAAGGTCTAAGGGAGGACTCATTCACCCATGTGTAAATGGGTCCTAGGTCCCTAAACCTAAGATGCACATTGCTCAAGGTAAAGTGTTATGTTAACGAATTAATGAATGTTGGGTTTCCTCTTCAAAAAATGTAATAACATAGGTTTGGTAAATGAATTAAGGGGCCAATTAAGGAAAATTAAGATCAATTAATTAAGGCAGCCCTAAATAAGTGTGAAAGTGTAAATAAATACACCTTACAACATTAAATTAAGGCACAATTAAGTACAAATTAGCTAGGAGGGCCCAAATAAGTGTGAAAATGTAAAAGGGATACATTTTTCTACACAACATTTAGCCCCCACTTTTAATCGAAGGTTGCCTTTGCGCGTAGACTCGTTTTAGCACAGAGCATGTATTGACAGCAGAAATGTTACTCAGTCGTGCAGCATGAGGTTTTGGCAAAGGCAAAGGGTGGATCGGTAGGCGTCAGTTGGGCATGGTGTTTGTCCAAAGAAAGAATGAGATCAATCCTTAATTGTCCAGCATGTCTGGAACCTGTCTTGACTATTTGTCTAGTTTTACCGTGAGTGAGACATGGTATCCACTATGCAAACAATGATGCACACACTCACATGGGCTATGGGACCTTGGGTTGTCCGCTGGGTGGGCCCAAGGGAGGTGGCTGGGGTGGGAGGTCGTGCCCGGTCCTGGGGCTCTCGTGTGCCGATGAGGAAATTCTGTAACAAGTCCACGAATCTCTCATCATACTAACCATACCAAAGCATATCTCTAATAGCTTTAATAAGGAACCACAAAAATATAAACTTGAGCTTCATGGGTTAACAAGGCGTGTTATGTAAAAGCTGTGAAAATACAAAATAATGTTTATTCAAAGGGATTTTTCTTAGTTCATGTAAAGGTATCCTCGTCTAGAATCTTATCTAATGTCTCCAAGAAGGACAAGTCAAGGAGATAAGAATTTACAACTTTCAGAGTCTAATGTATACTTATCTACAGAAGAGAAAAGAATATATACTAGAAGTTGTGTGTGGGTTAATGGGCGGTGACAGCACGGAGAGGGGTTGGCGAGGAGGAGATGCTTGTGAAATATGAAGTGTCAAAATTTTCAAAAGTAATAATGCCAATGTATGCCCCCACTTTAAAGAAATTTCTAGCACCATTGTTGTGAGCAATTTACTTTAAAGTAGAAAATAATTAATGCTAACCAATAAAGAAGACATGAGAGCTTATTTGGAAAGCCCTGTGTCAAGTCATATGTTTCCAAATGAAGCTACATTATGAATAAGGGGTTGCCCCGAAAATGCAATGCTAAAGATAACATAAAAAGAAAGTATGTCACATAGGAGCCAACTTAAGGAATGTTGTCCACATCCCAAGATTGCTCTTATTTATACATGGAAGGTGATCAACTAGTCCAAAAGAGGCAATGACAAGTGTCATACTAGGACAATGCTATCGAACCCCTTGCCCCCCAAGGGAAAAAGGTGAGTCAAAAATGGATGATGATATGTTGCTCCTTGTAAAAAGAAAATATGATTACATAAAGCCAAATTTATACCCTCATGCATGGTAGTGAATATACTATGATACTACAATTACCACATGACAAGGAGCAACGACTAATGTTGTTTATTATAATGAGTAGACAAAGTATCAATTTTATGCATGTCTAATGAGATATTCCCACATGAAGTATCTATCAATTTAGGATGCACCAAAGTTACAATTGTCTTAGGAGAATCTTTTGTAATAGTGTTGGTATTGAGTGAAGGATTTTTTTATGCTTTTATTTCTTTCAAACGACAATAACCAAGACACTAGTGGTTTCTTGTGTGTTAGGCTCTATAGGGACACAAATGCCTTGTTCTCTAGCACCACATCCTTTTCCACTATAACCAAGTTGTTTCATAAGTTCATAACCTCTTCCATAAATCTTTTTCATTTCTTTTGGATTTGATGGTTGTTTGTAAGAAACTTCATCAAATTTTATTGTGTAATTTTCCTCTTCTTCTAAAGTGGTTGAAGTGGATGCTTTCAAAGGTTTTTCCAAATTTTGTGTTGACATTACCGCTGGTTCTTTCCCTTTTCAGAATTTTTGTTGTGATCTTGTATTTTCCCATGAATGTAGGTGTGAAATCCAACGATCTCAAATCATCCACCAATAACATTATGAAGGGTTTGGGACACTTATCTTTTTCTTCTTTGTGCATGGGTTTTGTTAGGTCTCAAAAATGTAGGTTTTGAACCTTAAGAGGGTGTCAGTATCTTAGTACATTTTTGGCTAATGAACGGGGTGAATCTAGTTGATGACCCCTTGCTCTTTAGACTCTACTAAACCTAGGCGGTTGTACCTAAATGATAAGGCAGATTTGAAGGTTTGAATATGATCTCTAATTTGGGAAATCTACTCACAATGGCACATGCATGTGAAGTAGATGCAAAGCTTAATGACTAGTTCCTACTCTAGATGTTTCAAGAATCAAGTGTATAAGTAAAGTTTGTATAAAATGTTCTAAATTTGACTAGTGCCTAATCCTATTCGGTGAATGAAGTCGAGGGGTGGATGATGATGATGGAGAAAAATATGTAAGATAGGTGGATCTATTTCTCAGCTTAACTCTAACTTGTTGGGAACTTTAGATGTTTGCACCTTGTACAAACGTGCAAGTTTTTCAATTATTGTACTCTTCTTTGTGAATCCTAGTATTCTTCTCCCAAATTATTGTGATATCATGAAAGGATTTTTAATTCTTAACTTGAGGGAAACTAGTCAGAGTAATCAATTTAAAAGGATATTAATCCCTGGTAGGAACCAATTAAAATGAGTTACTTGAAAGGAATTCAATTCACTTCGGCCAGAACCCAATCAAGAAAATCACACAACAACAATAAATATGTCCTGAAAAATTGTATAAATTTGAATAATTGAGGAAAACCACTTTGGAGACAACACGACAACATATAGGAATGAATATT
>VDFB02342973.1:0-11951 GCA_007258455.2 Sequoia sempervirens
TTTCATGGTTATCCTACTGGACCTCGACACTCAATGAGTATTCGTGGATATGTGGATTCAGATTGGGCAGGTGACATTAACAGCAGAAGATCCACCAGTGGATATGTGTTCATGATGTATGGTTGTGTTATCAGTTGGATGAGTAAGCGGTAGGCTGTAGTTGTTTTGTCCACTACAGAAGTAGAGTACATGGCAACAACTCGTGCTTGCAAGGAATCCATTTGGCTTAAACATTTATGTTATGATATTGGTTTTGATACAGGGAAGATTACTATCTGTTGTGACAATCAGAGTGCCATTTTCTTGGCAAAGAATCCTACTTTCCATGCTAGAACGAAGCACATTGATGTTCAATTTCATTTTGTTCGTGATATGGTGGAAGATGGAAAGGTGAAGTTGGAGAAGGTTGACACCCTGGTAAATGTTGTAGATGCATTGATAAAGCTAGTGAGCACAAAGAAGTTCAGATGGTGTTCAGAGTCTATGGGCCTCATGGCCTCTAGAAGTTAAATTTTGTTACTTTCATTGGCTCTTCAAAGGTGTTCGACAAGTTGAAGAATGTTAGGAAAAAAAAGGTGTCTCAGCCTTTGATTTTTCCAAAGATTTGATTTTTTTAAATATTAAAAGTTATTGATTTTCTCACTTTTTCTTTGCAAATTACAACTTACAAGTTTCTATTCAAATGAGGAGTCAAGTTAGAAAGTTGTCTTTTTTACAGGTGGAGTTGTTCATAAAAGTTTTTTCTATTTCCATGTTGAGTTTGCATGGAATGTGAGTTTTTGAAGAGCAGTTATTTTGGCAAGTGCATATTTTGCAGATTGGCATGTAGTGACAATTTGGAAACTTACCGTTGTGTGTCTGAAGTATTTTTTGGCACTTTCCATGTTGCATCTTCAACTTTTGGTAGTTGATTTAGCAATGTTTATTTTATGCATTGTAAGCTCTTATATATTGAACACTTATGTATTTTGGAGTAATATGAAATTGTGTTGAGATATCATTATGCTATCAGATTTACTCCCAAATTGTAACATAGATAAACTCTTGTAGAAGCTTGCGTTGCAAGTATATTGTAACTGTTTACAGATAATACATTGTTTAGGCTTTTGGAGTGTGGGGTTTTTTCCCTGAAAGGGTTTTCCCCACGTATATTTGGTGTTATGTGTTTTTATTGTGTCTTTTTTGTTGTTTATCTTTACTGGTAATGTGCATATTCTTTATTGTAATTGTTTAAGGGCTTGAAATTGTCAAAATTCACACATTCTCTCCTTTGATAGATTAGTGTTGGAAGCTTTTTCACGTACCTGGCTTCCTTTCAAATCCATTACTCCCAACACATCTAGTATATTAATCTCCCAAATACTTGCTATTGATCCATTTATTTATTTCATATTAAAGATTGTCCACAAGATCAAAGATTTTCCATTGGCTTCTTAGTGACCTAAGCCCCCTACTTAGTCCTCTATTGGGTCATCACCTCTTGCTAAAGGGGAGGGTTGATCTATAGTGGTTAGCCATGAAGCCAATAACACTAGCTCTATCAAATCTACCCCCAAACTCATAGGGCAAGGGGTTTTGGTTTTGCATGTTTCAAAGCCCATCGAACATAATTGCAGCTTCCATAACTCAACTTGTAATTGCTTTGCAACCTTTGATTGGCCAACATCAACATACTTCCCCACTTGTGGTGGGTCAAAGGAGATCTCAAAGCCTTCGATTGGCCAAGATCAACATACTTCCCCACTTGTGGTGGGTCAAAGGAGATCTTGAAGCCTATTTGGGTATTTGGAAGAACGCAAGGGGGTGAAAGCACAAACCTGTGACACTTTCAGCCAAATAAAGTAATCCAACCGGATTACTTTCGACCGACAAACTTTCTGCCGATACAGTTTCGGTCGAATCCACGGGGCACCCACATGGCACCTACGTGGCTCAAACTTTTTGGTCGAGTTACTTTTGGCTGAAATGTTATCGGCCGAAAAGGTGTCAGCACGCGCCCATCTGGATGGACCTGTTCGGTCGAGTATAGTTCGGCCGAAAAGGTATCGACCATAAGTGTATCGACCGAAAATACAGAAATAAAATCCAAAAAAAACCCCAGGCCCACTATTTGGAACGCTTGGGCGAAAGGACTGAGGGCGAGAGCTTGTCGGCCGAGGTCATCAGCAACAGCGACTATATTTTGCCAGGTTCCATCTGGGGCTTTACTAGATTGTTTGATTTGCCTTGTCTCTCGTTTGTGTCTAGTTTGAGAAATTTGTTTGCTGTATTCTTGGTTAGGGTTTGATTGAAATGCAAAAATGAAATTTTGTGATGGATATTGGCGGAAAGGTATTGAATATTGTGATGTTTGTGATAAAGTTTAAGGAAATATATAAAATTGGGCATTGGCAAACTTGTAATCCTTGTAATGGCTTGGCTGTGAGGACTCGTGACCTTTTCAAATTCCGAGTCATTTTGTGTTAAATTTTCACCGAAGATCGGTTCAAAATGTGTGTTTACTCCTCCAAATTTGAAGAGTTCAAACTTTTAGGCTCTCTTTCCTGTAAAACAAGAGAAACAGATAAGAATAGAGAAAAAAGCTTATTCGCAGAGAGACAATAAAAAATTTCTATTTCTAAAACAGAGAACATTTCTACTGTGAGTGATTGCTGAACAATAAGTAGATCAATTTAACATTTCAGCGTATTTAAATTTGATGGCCGAAGGACCTGTGATTTAGAGATTTTCATGAAAACAATCAAAATTTTAAGAAGATTGTATCGTGATGAAAGGCAGATTTGGATTGATCACAAAATTTATATAGAATTATAATGATATATATATTTGATTTATATATAATTTTTACTTACACTAAGGTATATCATATAATGTTTTAAGGGCACCTTTGAATAGATAACCGCCATGTTCTTGTTGAAAAGGAAAGGTCGCATCATCAAATTCTGTAAGCCCCTAATCGTCCAGAGTGATTTTGAACAATAAGACCACTCCATACGAAAGAACCCGATTTTAAAGTTCATTAACCCTCGTAAGATACTCATCTCTGCTTTTGTGAATCGATTCAACTTAAATCATTTTCCTACCCAAAAAGTAATGTTGTATAGAAGTTAGTCCAATATTTTATGAAGAATAGAAAAGTTGTGATATTTAACTCATTATAAGTCAAACTTAGTTTTCAACATCCATAGTCATAGATTCATAAAATATATGTATTCAAGATCAACAATTGTTGCTGCAATGTCTCCTTCCATATAACTGTTTATGAGGTTCAAATAGTCCCTCTAGAAGAAAAAAGCCATGCACGCTTCTTTTCTTCCCTTTTGTGGAATTTTATGAACCCTCTGAGCATTTATCATCCTTCATTGTCCTCATAGCCATTCTTACTTCATCCCTTTGTGGATATTTTTAAATCCATGGGCTTCGTGGCTAGAATTCTTTCTTCAACCACTATCTCACATGTTTTCTCATTCTTTCCTCTATACATTGGTTTACTCACCCAATCACTAGATAAAACATTCTTTTAGAAATCAGATATAGCTTTGCATTTTTTATCATAATCTGTATATGCTTAGTTATTGATCTGTATTTGCATTTTTTATCTCCAAAGTGAAATCTGCTATTCCATGTACATCCGTACTTTAAAGCTCTCAATGGAGAGGACAAATTTTTCTGAGCACAGTGTGTATCTTTGTGTTTTTACACCAGCTAGAATAAAATCAGTTTATCTCCAAAGTGAAATCTGCTATTCCATGTGCATCCGTACTTTAAAGCTCTCAATGGAGAGGACAAATTTTTCTGAGCACAGTGTGTATCTCTGTGTTTTTACACCAGCTAGAATAAAAGCAGTTTATCTCCAAAGTGAAATCTGCTATTCCATGTGCATCCGTACTTTAAAGCTCTCAATGGAGAGGACAAATTTTTCTGAGCACAGTGTGTATCTCTATGTTTTTACACCACCTAGAATAAAAGCAGAGGTTAATTGTGAGATATTTATGCAAAAACGACGATACCTTTCTCCAGTATCATCACAACTAATTCATGGTGGGTATGCTTTGCTAAATAGCTTATGATGGTGAATAGAAGACTTCTATCCAAGCATAGTGGAAGCCAAAGGCATAATACAACCCACATAATTTTTTATCTAATATTAATAATATTCTTGTGGGGTTATGGCGAAGCCTGTCATGCAATCCAATGTATAGAACTTCCATCAAATGTAACTTCAATGGTGGGTTCTTTCAGGTGGGAAAGTTGGGAAAATTAAAAATCAAAACGTCTTAAAAGCATCAAGTTTCCAAAATCTATAATAATCAAGTGTCAAGTTCATATTTCATGATCCATCATCAAAATGACAAAAAAGCAAGCAATCAAGAGAAAGAAAGAATCAAAACATCTTTTCAATTGAAAAACACTTTTTTCTATGAATGGAAAATAGCATGTTTATAAGAATCCTTTTCTTCATTATGGTGAACTTATCTTCCAATTTTGAATGGCTGATATGATCCCTTGGCTATTATAGATTTTAGACTTTTGGAGTATCTGCCATGGAAAAATAGCAACTACGTTATGTTCGTTTACAAATAGATGACTTTTCTCTCTCAAAGTTAAAAATAAAATGGTTGATTGCACGTTGCTTCAGCCTCATAGGTTCTCCAATTTTTTTTAGGTATTCCAACAATTTAATTTCAATGATATAAAAGGTGTCAACTTCATAAAATAGGAGTTATGATTTCCTAGGTATTAGATTTAAGAGGATGTATTTGAGATGGGGTTAAAAGTTTCATTCACATATTTCTTAAAATTTTGCTATCACATATCATTCATATATAAGCTTATCAATATGAAATGATAGCTTTTACTATTTCACCACTTTAATTTCAATCATATAATAGACATCAACTTCATAGTTATTGTATAAGAAAATATGAGCTCCCATTTTTTAGGTATGAGATTTAAGGGTATTTTAACAGTTTAATTTCAATCATATAAAATGTGTCAACTTCATAGAATACTGTAGCTCCTATTTTTTAGGTGTTACTTTGTCCTTTTATATTGGGGTTTTTGAGATTTGTTGTGAAATCTCTTTATACACCTTAACTAACCTTAGCCAGTCCACTAGTGTTTCATTTTCAAATCTCATGTCACTAGTATTTCTAATTTTTCCAATTTGAAAGTATATTTTTAATCTTTATTTTGATGTATTTTTGTTGTACCACAAGTCAATTAAGATCCTAATCTTCCACCCAAGAGTGGTTTTCTAAACCTTAGCATGACCCAGACCAATGAGAATGATTTATATTCTTATGTGTATGTATGTATGTGTGTATGTATGTATGTATGTATGTATGTATGTATGTATTATATATACATATGTGTACATGTGTGTATGTATGTATGTATATGCATATATATATATATATATATATATGTATGTACATGTATGTATATGTGTACATGCACATATATGTGTATGTGCGTATGCATGTATATGTGTATTATATATATGTATATGTGTACATGTGTGTATGTGTGTATGTATGTATGTATGTGTGTATGTATGTATGTATGTATGTATGTATGTATGTATGTATGTATGTATGTATTATATATACATATGTGTACATGTGTGTATGTATGTATGTATGTATATGCATATATATATGTATGTACATGTATGTATATGTACATGCACATATATGTGTATGTGTGTATGCATGTATGTGTGTATGTGTGTATGTGTGTATGTATGTATGCATGTGCGTACATGTGTGTATGTATGTATGTATATGCATATATATATATATATATATGTACATGTATGTATGTCTATGCATATATATATGTATGTGTGTATGTATGTATGCATGTATGTACATGTATGTATTATATGTACATGTATGTGTACATGTGTGTATGTATGCATGTATATGCATATATATATATGTATGTACATGTATACATATGTACATGCACATATATGTGTATGTGCACGTATGTATGTATGTATTATATATATGTGTATGTGTATGTGCGTATGCATGTACATGTATTATATATACATATGTGTACATGTGTATGTATGTATATGCATATATATGTGTATATACATGTATGTATGTGCATGCATGTATATATATGTGTATGTGTGTATGTATGTGTGTACTTGAGTATATACATGTGTACATACACACATACACATATATATGTGCATGTACATACATATATATATGTATATACATACATACATACACACATACATATACATACATACACACATACACATATATATATATGCATGTACATACACACACACACAGATATATATATATATATATATATATATATACATGTATATATACATGCACGTACACACATGCACTCCCACATACATACATGTGTACATACAGATATATGCACATGTAGATATGTTTATATTTTATTCCTAAGGAATTTATTTCAAAGAATTTTAACTTTATTACTTTAATATGTTTTAAGTTAGATTGAAAAATTAAGGAAATGTTAACCTTTTTATAATTTAGTGTTTGATTTAAAAAATAATTGATTACAAAGAAAGGCTAGATCATATGTGACCAATTGTAATGAAGAGTATTTTTTTATTTTGATCAAAATTTTAGTATAGAGTGGTTGAAAGGATAAATATATTTTTTCCATATTTACTCTTGGTTGAATATTACATGCATCTATGGTTTAATAGGTTCACATAGCTCGATAGATATAAAGTTTGAACTAGATTTCATTAGATACATTTAAATTCAAAAATGTTTTCTAGTTTTGAAACTTGAAAATTTTACCTTTAATTTAAATATATATTTTTTACTAGTTTTGAAAAAATTTCAATTTAAATTTGTTTAATTCATTATGTAATTTTGTTTTAATGATATGCAAATCTCTATCTATTTATATATATCATGGCCGATGAGGGATATCATCATTCTCCTCATTCTGAGTGAGAAGCTCAAACTAGATCAAATATATTTCATGATAGTATTGCTAGATTGGACAATGCTCTAAAATGTTTAGAGAAAACAATTCACAACTCCCCCAATTTGGCTAATCGAGATAGATTAGTCACTATTAGACAAGAGATTATTAAGATGATTGAGACAATTCGATCATACAATCCTTATGATGAAATCAGAATTGAACAATTTTATTTTTCTCTTGTCAGGAGTGTTACTGGCATAGTGAAACATAGAGAAGTTGCCAAATTAGTTTCAAGTGAAAATGTGTTATCCATGTTCCCATTTTATAGAGGAAAAAATAAAATTAGAGGATATGTGGTTATGAGGTGTGAAGATCCTCTTGTTGCGCCATTCATATACCCTAGATGGTTGGCAGCACATCATAGATGGCCTCACAATGACGAGCTGCCATTGTATTTTGTCAAACAGTTATATGCAGAATTTCATTTACATATAGAGGTGGACTACACATCTTATCCTGAGCATGCTGGCCAAGGTAAAGGCCGTTTTTATGACAAACCATAGTTTAGACCTTCAAATTTGCCACCGCCTGTGGACAAGAGGGCATTAGTTGGCCCAAACCTTTTGGTTTTACCAAAACATTTGGAATTGGCAGCAGCAGGGGAGGTAGCAACAGGGTCCACTCAGAGTCAGATTTTTGAAAACATTGCCTCTATTACGACGCAGATTGATCAGATTTCATCTGATCGAGTTGGTAGATATTTATTACGCCCACGGATCAACCTTCCTCCCACTGAGGCTACATTTGCATGGTATGATCCATTTATTAGTGCCGATCTACCTACTCTTGCAGATGTCGAGCATATGACCCACACGACTCTGCGTAATACATGTAGACTCTCAATTTTGGATTTACTAGCAGCATATCAGGTTATCAGTGAGGACCATGGGATTGCTCTTGACAGGGTACCAGACTTTATTAGACAATGATATCCTCATACACATATGAGCCACAGGGTGGCAAATGCGCTCAGGATATTCCACATCAGCCTACAAAATCCCATGCACATCATGTTTCTGTTGATCCTTTAGCTTGTCCAGGTGGTCGTTAGGATGTTACAGGTCACGTTGAGGCTACTGCGACACCTAATCCTGTCCATGGGACATATAGTCGACTTCTTTTTGCTACTGATACTGTACATGCTACAGAGCCCCCTACGATGTCTTTACATTCTCGTGATCTTAGTGACATTGGTAGAGCCATCAAGCAGGCACAACAGGTACTTTCAATTTATAATTTAAATACATGTATATATTTTTAAAATTGTGTTCTAAAAATTTATGTAATGCATTTTAAAAACTTCTAGGGGTTTAACTCCTGATTGAAATTGTGTACTTGAAAATTTTAAGCAGTATGGTGATTTCCCAGACTTTGGAAATTTGGAGCATGATGGCGATCCCATGCAGTATGCAAATGAGGTACATTTAAATTTAATTTTAAAAAACTAATTACTTGATGTTTAAGTTTGAACACATTGAACTCAAGTACATTGTAAAATTTTTAGATAATTTTACATATATATGTGTACTTGAACACATGCAAGGGTTGGGACGAGGCTCAGGACACAGATCGGGAGATATTGGATCGGGACATGGATCCACACATCTTGGATCAGCAGAGCGATCGGTCCATGGATCGAGGGAGAGGTCGAGGGAGAGATCGAGCCATGTATCGAGGGAGAGGTCGAGGGAGAGATCGAGCCATAGATTTGATGATTCTATTCATACCAGACATCCCTCTCTTTGAGATTTGTTTTATAGTATTACATGTCTGAGATCATTTTATTACATGTTGGAGACACTTTTTATGATTTATGTATTGAACATTTGGACGTGTTACATACTTATGTTTTATGGTACACATATATATACTTGTTATAATTTACATGTCACATTCATACAGTTATGTTTTATGGTTTGAATCTTAGAGGTTTGTTATATACGTGCATTATTATGGTTTGATGAACTCACTTACATTACATCTATAAATACATTGTGCATTAAATTAGTTTATGGTTTTATTTATTTAGCAAGGAACAAGTACCTTTATTTAAATTTAAATTATGGTAACTTGTTCAAATGCACTTGTTGTACATATAGATAACTTTACATTGTGAAATCAAAATGTTGGACTCCACTATCTAATGGTTGATATTTGTAAATTTAAAAAGATGGACATGTACATGTAATTAATTTAAATAAATAGTTCAAATGAATTTGTCTTTAATAAATAGGTCAAGAAATAGAAAAAATTGAATGCAAATATGCTTGAGATTAATGCTATATATTTTAAAGTAGAACATAAAAATGTAATTGGAAATAGATGATAGTTAGATTGAATTCTTTAAAGCTCTAAATGTTCATTTTTAAAGTCAGTAAAAGTTAAATACATTTAAATTGTGCATATATCATGCTATACATGAACCTAATTTCTAATTCCATATAATCTAATACACATGTTCATTTGAATGCACATGCAAAGAATTCTTGAACTAGATGATGAGCTATACTTGTGTCAAGTTGAATGTAAATGAAATCATATATATATATATATATATATATATATATATATATATATATATATATATATATATATATATATATATATATATATATATACATATATATTTGAAAGTGTTCACTTAAGAATGAACCATATAATTCAAATAAAGCATGCAAGCTATAAGTGGAGTTGAATGTAAATGAAATCACATTTCTAGTCTTGAAAGTTTAAGAATTCCATGTGGAACATTTATATATATGTAATTAGAAATTGATATATATATTTAAATCTTGAAAGACATGCACATTTAATAATAAATTAAAAATTGATGACAATTCTATATAAATTAAAAATTGATCAAGTAGATCTAGATCTTCCTAGATGACAATTCTATATATATAAATTAAAAATTGATCAATCCATATTTAATTGTACTGGAAAGATGGACCAAATTACATACATGGTCTCAAGCTATACATGGTAAACAAAGCTAAATTGATGCCAAAATGTAGCTATCTCAAGCACCTCAAACACCATCACTATGATTCACTACAATGTTCATATATTCCAATGCACCTTGAGGTGAACAAGAAAGGCCAAACCAAGAGAACCTGGATACAATCTAACATTAACAAAATGGATAAATAATTTAGTTCTATACTTAAAAGATAGGAGCTAATGTTCTTAAGCAAATTTGAATTTTAAAGATAAAATCAAATTATAAGGTCAAGTGATTTTTTATTAGGAGATTGGATTTGAAATGGATGATAGTCTAGATTAAGGATAAGGTCCCTAGATGTTGAAAACTTTGGGTGATGACGAAAGGACAATATGATGTATGGACTAGATTGAGACCAAGTAACCAAATTTTGATGTTCAAGTGATGTTTTTTTATTATTAAGGATGGAGAATGGATGTATGGTTGAGATGGATCTAGACGGATAATTTTTAAATGATTCTAGGATGATTATGGTTGAATGGGTTATTACAAGTGATAAAACTTGATCTTAACTTGATGATTAGGATGAGGGATGCTTACTTGATGAAAATAATAAAATTAGGATGTGATGATTAGGATACATGAAAATCCAAATGATCATTTAAAATTATTGAATGTCGTGCATTAGTAATGTATAAAAAATAAAGAAAACTAGAGACAACATTTATGTCTAGATGCTTCACCACTCAAATACCAAATCAACTAGATAATTTTATATAAGTTTGTGGAGTTGAATGTTCAAATGAAATGAAAGATTTGAATGTGAACTTATGAATTCCGCGGAACATAAATAAATTTAAATGCAAAATTGGAACATAGACTAGGTTTTGTACATATTGTTGCACGTATATATATATATATATATTCAATCTAGCTCATGTATATAGGTGGAGTTGAAAAAATATTTAAATTCAAAGATTTGAAAGTGAAAGTTTAACAATTCCATGTCAAACATAAAAATTTACAATTAAGGAATCTAGAGAGATGATATAAAGGAATTTCTAGAGATTCTCAAGAGTGAACTTAAAAGAATGAACCATGTCCAACATGTAAAAATGCAATTGGAAATTTAGATGATTTAAAGGAATTTAGGCAAAATGTAAATTAAAACATTTTTAAAGTCATTGGGATTTGTATCAAGCATATATATGATCTAACATACATGTCACATTCTAAAAAAAAAAACCCATTCTAAATCATGTCACATGTTTAATAAATACAAATATATATTATCTAGATTTGGAGTCATAAATGTGTACACATGTATCCAAAAAACAACTTAAAGCTCCTGGTACATAAAATCTGGATCCTCTCTATCTTTAATTATCTCTAAAATCTTCTCATGATCTTCAATAGGCAACCTCCACTTTTGTTTGGCATGTCCTCTTTTAGGTAAAGTTTCTAAATTTATTTTTGTTGCCAAAACTAAGTGACTGTAATGTAGAACCTTTTGTCTTGGCCTATAATCAACAAATATAATACCATTTTTATCTATCTTTATTTGTTGATAATATGTGCCTTCAATAATGACTGATCCAATGGGATACTCTTGTCCATCACCATTTGTCATCGATTTGACCAATTTTCTTTTTGGTTGTGTACATCTTAGTAGATAGTAATCTACACCTTCCACATTTTCAGGATCTGCAACTACAACAAAAATATCTCCTGTACACACACCACATATTTACATATTTAAGTAAATTATACATTTAAAAGTTGTAAAAAATTATATTTTATATTTGAAACTTACTTAAACATAGAATATATATATATATATATAAAATTTAAATCTTGATTTTAACTAAATTAATCAATTTGGACATACCTATAACAACTAAATCAGATACACGTTCGTAATCAGCTGAATATAGTGGATCATAGACATCGACATTGTCATCTTCAACAAAAGGAGGCATTGATATTAATTGTTTCATTTCCCATT
>VDFB02342974.1:0-15132 GCA_007258455.2 Sequoia sempervirens
TGAAGAAATCAATTTATGGTTTAAAACAATCTCCTGGAGAATGGTATTAAAAAATTAATGCTTTCTTTCTATCTCAAGGTTTCATTAGAAATAAAAATGATCCAAATTTATATATTAAGCATATTGAAAAAGATATTATGATTATTATTTTATATGTTGGTGATTTAATTATCACTTCTTGTTCTAAAAATTTGATTAGTGATGTTAAGTCAACTCAATCAACAATTTTAAATGATTGATTTAGGTCTATTACATTATTTTTTGGGTATGCAAATTTGGAAAACACTTAAGGTATTTTTCTTCCTCAACATAAATATGTTCAAGATCTCTTAGATAGATTTAAAGTGAATGATGCAAAGAGTGTTTCTACTCCTTGTGAATTGGGAACTAAATTAATGGTTGCTATGGAAATTCCTTTTGTTGATCCTACTTTGTATAGGCAATTAGTTGGTAGTTTAAATTATTGAACTCTTACTAGACCTGATATTCTTTATATTGTTGGTTTAGTTTCTAGATTTATGTCTAAACCACAACAAACTGATTTTAAAGTTGCAAAAATAATTTTAAGATATGTTAAAGGTACTCTTAATCTTGCTTTTTTTTATGATGCAAATTGTGATTTTTCTTTAAAGGGTTATACTAATTCAGATTTAGGAGGTGATCCCAGTGATGGAAGATCCACTTGTGGTTATTGTTTCTTTGTTGGATCAAGTGCAATTTCATGGAATAGTAAGAAACAACAATCTACTTCTCTTTGTTCTACAAAAGTTGAATATAAAGGTTGCACAAATGCATCCAAAGAAGCACTATGGTTAAGAAGATTACTTGAAGAATTTGGTCTACCTCAAAAGGATCCTACTACTTTGTATTGTGATAGTAAAAGTGTTATTTCTTTGGAAAAGAATTTAATTTTTCATGCAAGGACCAAGAATGATGCTCTTCAACATCACTTCATTAGAGAGCACATTGAAGACAAACAAATTTCTCTTTTGTATTGTAAAGATGAAGATCTAGTTGCAAATATTCTCACCAAAGATCTTTGTAAAGATAAATTTCTTTTTCATTGTAAAAATATAGGATTACAACCCATTGAATGGTTTGATGTGAGCTCCCCAAGTAAATATTAAGGGGGGATGTTAGAAGATTAATCTTTACTTGGTAAAGGTTATTCTTTAATTGTGATTATTTATTAACCTATAGAAATATTCCAAAAGAAATCCTTACAAGTCTTTTGTATTTTTGTCTTCTCACACATGTGTAAGGATGACTCATTTTACTTTTATTTCCTTTATATTAAGGAATATTTGTAGCCACGTCCTTAAGAGGTTCTTGACAACTTGCACACATATAGATGAATGGTGGAATTCATTGAGTTGGGAGTTACTTTCTAATTCTAACTCCTCTTCTCACCTTTATATATTTAGGTGTCTCTCCTCTCATTCTTCATTCAACCAAACAAGCTTAAGGTTTAAGTGCTCTCTCTCTCTCTCTCTCTCTCTCTCTCTCTCTCTCTCTCTCTCTATATATATATATATATATATATATATATATATATATCATTCTTAGGCATTTTGCCTCCATTCATAATATTGGGGTTTTTTCCTGTTTTTCCCATTATCAAGTTCTCATGTCTCATTTGCATTTAGTGGTGCTTGGTTTGGCTTCTCTATTTCTTGTTAATCTCTTTCCTTCAAACAATGCTCATTATTTATTACTTTACATTGCTCATTTATTTTTCCTTTCAGCCACCCAAGATATAAGTGTTGAACATATGTTGTCATTGATGTCAAAGGTGTAATTTCAAATGTGTAATGTCAAATGTGTTTTCCAAAGGGTCAACAAACCAATGATAATTAAATGTAATTACTTATGTCATGTCATGCATTTGAAATCATGAAGTATTGTGACAAGTGGTGTGATCAATTGTAGAATATTAATGTTATCATTATTGGAAAAAAGGCAACGTGTGAAGATATGTTGTAGTATGCTTGAAATATCATCTTGTATCTATTTTAGTTGTTGGAAGTAGCCTGGAAGTGTTTGTGGTAGTATTATGTGGTCTACTATTCATGCATTATATTAAACTTCCATTGTGTTTGGCTTTGCATTCTACCACAACTAAATGCTATGGCTTATGATTTGGACCTAAAGTAAGGTTACTCATGATGTATCAAATTCCAAAATTTCAAAGATTGAGCTTCAACAAAAAGAAAGATAGAAGTGACAGAATATAATCTATGTCTATTGATTAACTGTGAATGATGTCTGAGTGTGTGCACTAGTGAAGGGAAGTGTGCACCAATTGGAGGAAGCATGTGAAGAAAAAATAGGACTAGCTTAAGACTTTGGAAGGAAGCGCATGATGTATTTGATTTAGATCCAAGCCAACTACATGTTTCATATCAATTTGAATTAAGGTCTATCCTTAGCCGGCATGGCTAATTGCAGATGGTGTTAAGAGGTTATAGGCCAACATGAGAAATTGTTAATATGTTAGAATATATATTATAAATTGTTTGTCTCCAAAGATATGCGAGTATGTGTGTTTGTAATTCTGCATAAATGGATATATAAAATAATGTGCAAGAAAAAAGAACAAGTTAGGGATGTTGATCAAAACTGAGATATCATAAGAGAGTGTGTTCACCTGTTGATTTACGAAAAGATTTATATTCTTTGTAATGTTGATCGGAGTTAGTGCTTAGTGACTATGTTATAGGGGATTGGTGTCTCTTGTGGGTTGGTGCCTACATTGGAGGAGATTGGTGTCTCTTATTAAGGTTGTAACTCTTGTGGGTTGGTGCCAAAAAAATCACTGTAAGTTCTATATTATTTTTGTGAAGTTGGATTTGGATAGTAACTCCAAGCTGCTCTTCTCACCATGGTTTTTCCTATTTTGGGGTTCCACGTATATCTAGTGTTCTTTGTGTGAATGTGTGAATCTATGTTGCTTAATTGTTAAGGAATCAATACTTGTTGCTTTGATGTTTTGGGGTTCATATTTGGAAAAGTTATTAGTGGTAATTAATGTTGAATTAAAGAGTTTTGGCATATATTGATTCACCCCCCATCTCAGTATATTGGGTTCCCTTCACTAAGAACTTCTATGAAAGTACACAATAGATCAACTATGAGAGAAAAATGTTATTCTATCAAAGGATGTGAATGATATATTACAATTGGATTACAAATAAGGACCCTTGGTTATATAGCCAAGGTGAGACATATGATTAGACAAAATTATAACAAATGTCTTAATCCTATGACATGAGACAACAAACATTATATTACCTAGGACATAAGAAGTAAATGACATAAGATAAGATCTAATGCCAACTAAGACTTCTAGAAAGATTCCTAGGACCTAAGTAAACTTAACATGTGAATAGGACCTACTAGGTGAACTAGTTAGGTAAAACAAAATATTCACACCAACAACCCCCTTAAGTGCAACTTAGGGAGGAAAAAACCAATGTAAATGATGTAAGGATGGGTCCCACCTACAAATCCATGTTAAGTACCCATGTACAAATGAAAACTCTCACAAACAAAGAAAAGGAGAAAACCTATTGGGAGCAAACTCCTCCCTGAAAGAAAAAAAATACAAAATGCTCATTGAAGAATGAGAAGAACAAAACCCCATGTGAAGAAAATGTTCCCCCATAAGAGAGAAGAAGACAAGCCAAGAAATCCCCCCTTAATGCAAAGTCTCTTGTACTGATGGTAGATGCTCGACACTGAATGTTGAAGATGATCCAATCTTGTCAAACAACATCCCTCCCCTTCAAAATTAACCAAGATGGTATGTAGGATGTCTTCCCATTCTCGAAAGGAAGATGAGGGAAGAAGGATAATGTGTGATGTCTCTAAATTTTTCTCAAGTGTCTCCATGTCAATGCCAAAATCTATCACACTCCAAATAGGAATTCTAGGCCACACTACAAAAGATGACAATCTAGGACCTCCTAGAAATGATTGTAGAACACAATCCAAAGATAAGTGTGACTCCTCCAAATGTTGGTCAAAGGTCTCCACACCAATATCAAACTATGAGAAATTATGAGAAAGAGAAGGAACAAGAGTATCAAAATTCTCCCCCAAAACATCTAAAGAAGATGATGCAACTCCATATGAAGTACTATTTTGAATCAAATCAAGCACTTGCAGAACCATTTCTTTTTCCACCTATGTAAAGAACTATTGCCATAAATTTCATCATATCAAATGATGGGCATGGTTTTATGATTGCAAAACATCTTTACAGGGATTATGCTAACAAAGTATTTGTGTATTGTATATGCAACATAGTGGATGTGCATTTCCAAGCATATATAACAACAATCGTGAGATTTTTATCAAATTGCTTAGCCAAAAAGATCCATTTGGATAGATCAAACATAGATTGATGGAAGGTTTTATTGGTAGCAATACATCATGGGATTTACATTGATACTCTCATTTTTTCTTAAGACAATGCTTCCTAGATTGTTGCTCTTGAGTTTAATCCCCTTCACATCTTATGGACAATATGAAGCTTTAATACAAGATTTAGAGGCACAATTAAAAAAATTATGATTACTTGTAGGACTCACGGGTAATCATGAGTAGAAATGGTTGTTGAGTAACTCGGAGAGAAAGTAAACCATGAGTTATTAATAAAACTTGCTACAATTTTTGTGAAAAGACTTGCTAAAACCCACCAAAATTAATCACAAATGGTGATTATGAAAAAACTAGATTATTGACTAAAAAACAAAATTTCATATGACAAATAAATTTTTAACAACGTTGATTATTTTTACTTTAAGACATGCAAAACTCGGCATCATTATTGAACAATGAATATTATTGCTAATGATGGTGTACTACTAGGCTTGGTTGATACTCTAGTTGCAATGAAATAAATAAAGTTGTGGTGTAGGTATGTGTTTGACCTTTTTTAATGTATTTCTACTTCTACTTCTACATTTAGATTAAACAGCTTGCAAATTGAACTAAATTTTGCAAATTTACAAATTACAAATGCATACACAAGTAATAAAATATACATATAATATATCATATACATATTCATAATTTATTATTATCTTTTGCAATTAAGAAAAAAGTTTTGAGGCACTATTTTTTTCTTTAGGTTGATCACTAGTGTATTAATTGATTTTTTCTATTATCTCCCTTTTGCTAGGTTTCGTTTTTATTTTTTCAAAAGATTATGACTTCCACAAATACAACTAGTAGCAAACCCAAGGACCCTTCCTAGAAACATGAGGTAAAAAGTCCAACATAAAGAGTGATTATTTATAAATATTGCACTTAAAATATGAGAGGAAGCATAAATCATCTCCAATGTCACTTTGTGTAGAACCCTTGCTAAAATGCTATGCCATTTATAGAAGTTAGTTTGGAAATTGAAAAGGAGGTAAAAACCTTTCTTGCAAAATTTGGACATAAGAAGGTAAAGAAAAAGAGGACAATAGAGGCAATGATAGCCTTAACCCCAATTTTTTGTTCTAAAAGGTTAGAGGGAGATATAGGGTTTTTTTTTTCATTGGGACACAAATACGAGGACTAAGTAGTGTGGGTAGTCATAGTGCTAAATTTTTTGTTCCTTATAACTCATCTAATGCACAACCTTTGTTGGAAGGTACTACATACAATAGGAAATTCCAACATGAGACAAGGTTTGCATATGCAAAATTTTGGTACTACAACAAATATTTTGTTTAATATTGCTTTGAGTCCTTTTTAGGAACATTTGGTCAATGCATTGACCATGACAAATAAAGGATTCAAGGTTTTGAGTTGTCATGAGTTGAATGACCATTATTTTAGAATGAGGTCTAAAACACCTCAACTAGTATAGGAACAAACAAAAAACTGGAAGAGAAAAAGTTGCACTATTTTAATTAATGGATTAATAAATGGTAAATTGGATGCTCTTTAACTTTTTTGTAACTTCAAAAAGGTAGTTATTATTTTTGAAGTCAGTTTATGCCTCTAGTAAAATAGAAAAATATAGACCTTATGCACCTTGATGGGGTTGTGATAGAGGTGGGAATGAAAAATATCAAAAAGATAGTGACCAACAATACAACTATGTATGAATGGAGTTGTTGTCAGGTGGTGTTGCGCTCTCTCTGGGTGGTGGTGAGGTTTTTTCAAATTCGTTGAAGGTGGGAAACCCTGTTTCTCTAGCTAGTGTTAATGGCGGTGGGTTGGCTAACGCTAAGGGTGTGTCAGACAGTTGTCTAATGGATGGGACTACTTGTGGGTCCTTTCCATTGGATACTTTGAAGGTGCTTTTGGTCTCTTCCTGTCTGGTTCCTGGTGGAACTTCCCTTGGTAAGGTGGGGTCTCTTTTTGCGGCTCCTGAGGTTCTTGTTTTTGGGAAGCTGTAGATGGTCGAAGGGGTGATGACATCTCTTTGGATGGGAAAATTTGGTCAAAGATTTTTGGTTTGAAGCCTAAGTACAAGAGTTCATCTCCTCTAGTGGACTTCTTTGCTAACCCCTCAACTGGTGAGTAGTCTATCTATGTGCCTGACTGCATTATTGAGAAGGGTGTTCAGTTAATGGGATTTATCGCTTGTGGGTAATTTTTTGGGCCCTCGTCCAAATATCGACTTGGTTCGCAACCTATCCTTGAATCGTTGGCATCTAAAGGGGTGGGTTGAGGTGGCCGCTCTTGCTAAAGGTTTCTTCTCATTTTCTTTTACTTGTGAGGAAGACCTTTTGAAGGTTCTTGTGGGTGTTTCGTGGTTGATTGGAAAATCTACTTTGGTCCTAAAGAAATGGGAGGTTGGTTTCAACTTGAGCTCTTTCTCTTTTGATTTGGCGCTTGTGTGGGTGCATTTACCTGGTCTTCCTCTCAAATTTTGGGATGAGAAAGTCTTCAAAGGTATTGCTAGCACCTTTGGATGTCTGCTATCCATTGATCATTTAACTACTTCAAGGAAACATCTGGTATATGCCTAATTTTGTGTGATTATGGATCAATCTACCAATTTTTTAGCTTTTGTAAAGATTAATTCAAAATTGGGAGTGTGGGAGTAGATTGAATCTATTGCTTTTTCCTGTTTTCACTATAAGAAGGTGGGTCATTGGGAAAAAAAAATGTTTGATGAAGCTTAAGAAGCATCCACAAAAGGTCTCGGCTCCTTCAAAGGATCCCATTCCTTCTTCAAAGGTGTGGAGGGAGGTGGGAAGGTGTCATGATTATGGTGTTTCAAGTGCTCAAATCAATGGAAGCTCTAGTGAAGCTGGTCTTTCTCATGGCTTGACAAATGTTGTGGAGGCTAGTGAGTTGGCTCTTGATGGTAACTTTGTAGTTGTTGTTGGAAATGTTGGTGAGTTGTGTACCACTTTGGAGTGGATTGTGGTGAGGTATGTTGATGATTCTTAGAGTGGAGCCCTTGCTTTGTCTTTGGAGTCCTTGAAGGTGGTGTTGGTTGTCTCTAGGGCTGATGAGGTGGGTCCAATGGTGGTTGTGGAAGTGAGCTTGGTTGAGAAGTCCCGGGTTCCCAAGGTGGAGGCCCATGTACTTTATAAGGTGGAGGTGTCTCCTTTGAAGGAGTTTACTAATGTTTCCCTATTGTCAGGGGGTTCTTTAGAGTAGGACATGGATGTTGTTCCTGGGGTGGTAGCCTTTGGGGAGTTGAAGATGGTCAATGAAGTTGTTTCGAAAGTGTCGGTTAAAGATAAGGTGCTCACCTCTTCTATCAAGGGTAGCAGTTCTTCTTGCTCCTTGGAGGCGGAGGCTGGAAATCTCCCTCCCTCAGCCTCTAAACCTTGTAATAGGAAAAAACATGTTTCCCCTTCATCAAGTATGACTACTAGAAACCATATGAAATTGGATTGTGGTTCTAAGCCTAAAGGTGGGGCAGACCTTCATTGCAACAACTTTGGGAGAAGGAAAGAAAACTTGATATTGTTGATGGCTCGCAGACGACTCTGCTTGGGATGGGCCTTAAAGGCTCCTCACATAATCTTCTATGAAGATCCTCTCGTGGAATATTTGAGGATTGAATAATCCTCACAAACAATATATTCTTGCTAATTTAGTAAGAGATCATTGACCTGATATCATTCTGATTCAAGAGACAAAAAATGGGGGTGGATAAGGTGAATAAAATCAAGAACAGGTTGTTTAAGGACTATGGTTATCAAGATTTTGACTCCGATGGTGCTTCTAGGGGTTTGGCTACTTTCTAGAACCTGAAGGTGGATACTGGGTCTGCTTTGTTTTGGGAAGAAAACCATGTGGTTACTTCCTTTTCAAGCCCTAGAGATAAGTTCTTGTGGTTGATTTCTAATATTTATGCTCTAAACTTGAAATGTGCCAAGAAACATTTTTGGAATAGTCTGCATAGATTTAAAATCTCAGTTCCCTTTCTAGAATTGGCTGGTAATGGGGGACTTCAATATCCTGTTGAATGATTTTGATAAGTTTGGTGGTTCCCAGGTGATGAAGGATAGTATATTTGATCTTATGAACTTTATTAATGATAATGCCTTACCGGACCTGGATCTTTGTGGAGCTTCTTATACCTAGTCCAATAGGTGTGCAGGGGATGCTCTAATTCAAGTGAAGTTGGATCGTGCTCTCCTTTCTCTGGATTGGTTGCTCTCCTTTGCTTGTTCTTTGTTGGCCCTTACTAGACTCGGTTCGAATCACTTTCCTATCTCCTTGAATGCGGAGCTCTTGGGCCATAGGAAGTCATTCCCTTTTAGATTTGAGAAGATGTGGGTAAGCCACCTAAACTTAAAAGATAGAATTGCAGCATGGTGGAGTATTAATGTGGATGGGTTGGAAATGTATAAGGTTTCTAAGGAGTTGGATTATGTTAAGCAGAATATTATTCAATGGAATAAATCATCTTTTGGTAATGTTATCAAGGAAAAATCTGAGACTAAATCCAAACTGGATGTCCTGCAACAAATACTTCAGGTTGTTGGGAATGATCATGCTACCCTCTAAGAGGAAAGTATTCTTTTGGATAAACTGCATAATATTGTGGCTAAGGAGGAGAAGTTCTAGAAGCAAAGATCTAGGGCTATTTGGCTTTGGAGTGGGGATAAAAACACCCATTTATTCCATCTCACTATTTTGAAGCATAGATCTTCTAATAGAATTTCCAAAATTGTTGTTAATGGTCAGTCTTTGGAGAGGGATGATGAGATTAGAAATGTGGCTTGCTATTTCTTCTTGGAAGGTTGTATCTGGTCCTTCCCCATATTATTTCTCCTCAACATAATGGTTTTGTGTCAAGAAGGCAGATTTTAGACTGTGTGATTACAGTGCATGAGAATATCCACTCTCTTATGGTTAACAAGAAACCTGGTCTTATTCTGAAGTTAGGCCTTGTGAAGGCCTACAATCGTGTTAATTGGCATTTCTTATTGAAAATCTTGAAGGCGTTTGGTTTCTCTAATTGGGTTCTTTAGCTGATTGGCCAACTTATATCTTCTTCTTTTTCGGTGCTGGTGAATGGTTCTCCTATGTTTTTCAGAATCTCTTGTGGGATAAGGCAGGGCAATCCTATCTCTCCTTTCCTTTTTATTATCATTGTGGTGTCACTGGGTCGATTTATTCTTCAGGCAGTGTCTAATGGTGCTTTCAGAGGTCTTTCTCCTTCTTCGCTACAACAATCTTTCTCGCATCAACAATTTGTTGATGATACCATTATTCTTGATGAAGCGTTCGTTGTTGCAAGCAAGTCAATATGTCTCATCTTACAACAGTATGAAGTTTCCTTTGGTCAGAAGGTGAGTTTTCCAAGAGAACTGTCTTTTTTCTCAATACTTCAGAGCACTGCCAACAAAGGATTGCTAGGATTCTAGAGTGTGGTATTGGGAAGCTCCCTTCTACCTATTTGGGGCTCCATCTATGCTCTAATGTGGTGCCAAACTCCTTTTGGAAAGGGATTATTGATAAGTTTAATTCAAAACTTGCTAGCTGGAAGGGGGCTCTTCTTAGCCAAGCTAGGAAAATCCAGTTGATTAAGTCCACTTTGCAGAATATTTCAGTCTATGCTTTGAGTCTATTTCAGATCCCAAGGAGGTTCTAGGAGAAGATTAGGAGTATTCAAAAATTATTTCTCTAGTCTAGGGTGGAGGACAAAAAACAAATGCATTTTCTCTCATGGGAGGAAGTTTGTAGGGATAAAACTCAAGGTGGATTGGGTCTTCAAAAGTTGAAGGAGTTTAATCTTGCTCTCCTTGCTAAAAAATTATGGAATCTGCTTTTGGCTGGTAAGAAATGGACCTCTATTTTTTCTTCAAAGTACATAAGGGGTATTGATAATTTTAGAGACATTTTGAGGGGTGGATCCATTCCTCCCTCGGGTTTGGCCTTATGGAACTTCATGATTAAAGCTCGCTCTATCGTGGCTGATGGTTTGCGATGGGTTTTGGGGAATGGTAGGAGTATCCTCTTCTGGGGTGATTGGTGGATTGGTCATGGCCCCTTGAAGGATGAACTTTGGGTGGCCCCTTTCAAAGAATTATTGTAGACATGTGAAATTAGCATTATGCACTTAGTTCATATCCATTCGCTCATTCATAAACCCAATTCACGTTCATCCGTGCATTAAATAAATCAAACGCAGCAAATCCATTCACCAGGTAAATCAAGACTATTAAATAAATCAACTTGTCTCACATCAACCTTTAATTAAATAAACAAAGCTTTATTTAATTAAATCTCCAAGTCATTTCCATCCTTTTCTGATTTAAATAAATCAAGTATTTAAGTCCTAAAAGTCAAAATCATCTAAGCACCATTAAACGCCCTAATCATCATCCTAGCTAATTAATCGATTAAATCTAATGCTAATCTCACCCACTTGCATTCTCTAGATTTGTACTTGCATGAAATTGCATTTAATTGATTTATCAAAATCTTTATTTTCAACTTGGCATAAAGGGAGAATATTCTCCAAGTTTGAATCTCCCCAAGTGGATATGTACACCAATAGCATTTATGAGGCCTTACATGTCTCTTACATGTCCTTCTAAAGGTCAAACTCAGCATTCATTACCAATTTGAATTTAAATTTTCCCCCTCTTGGGCACATTTTCCAAATCTTGCACATGCATCAACCACTCACCACTTGACAAGTATCTTCCTCTCATTTTTCCAATCTTAGTCCCACATCCTCCATGTTTGGCACTCTTAGCATTTGAAAATCTTAAATAGAGGCTTCATCCTCAAGCAAATCCTCCACAATATTCTCCACAACTCCACAATCATCTCTTGCAAAGTCACTCTCCTTGAGAACTGATTTTGCTCATCTTATCATCATCTTCATAGCATCATATCATTTAGCTTAAGCAAGGATTGGGAAAGGGCTATTTTCTACTATAGCACCAATCCACTATGAGATGAAGTTGATTCATGTTGTTTGTATGCTTATTTAGTTTTTCTTGTTGTTTAGCATATCTAACATGTTTCATTATTTCATAGGGATGTTGATTATTAGCTTGGTTTTGAAATACTAACCAAATGTAGATTTTTAGCACATCCACATTATGAAGCTAGAAGGAGGGATGAGTTTGAGTGAGCATAAAGTTTCTTAGAATTTTTGGTTGTCTTTTATCTGACCTCTCTTTTTTTTGAATGCCATTATTCTTTTCTGATCTGCATAATCTGAGTTCTATGGTCCATCGAATGCCATAATTATTTTAGAGGCGAGACAGTAATCATTAAATGTTGTTGTGAGTTTGGATAAATGTTGTTCTGCTGGCAAGTTAGTAGTCTCCTTTTTTTACACATTCCGCCATCGTTAGTGGTTTCCATGGAATGATTTACTAAGCTCCTTCTTTGTTGCTTATTATAATATTTTGGTTTGCATCAGTCACCACGGTCTTCCAAACTATGTTGTCCTCCAATGTAGTCTCCTAAAAATAAAAAATAAAAATTGAGCTGATGCCTTAGAACTGCGTTACATCACGGAAACTACTATGTCACCATCATCATGCATTCAAAGATCCGCAGATTGGTTGGGTGGAATCTATTGTCCTCTAGCATTATTTATTTCCATGGCATTGTTGCATTTGTGAGGAAGTCTTCTTTCATCAACTATCATTAATTTTTTTGTGTATGCCTTGAAGTTGTGTCGAAGGCCATACTATTGTACAACACATAAAGCTCTGAAATTCGCTCATTCTTCCTTATGGTGGATTACATATTTATTCATTGATGTTTGTGCCATTTTATCGTCTATCTCATTGATCTTTTTTATTATTTATTTTGGGATTAGATTGATCTAGCACTTTGATATTTATTTATGCATCATATTGTGCCTAGTATCTCATTTTCTATGGTCCTCTTATTTTCTATTGTTATGTCAACCATATAAGGAAGCATTTGAAAAATAAGGGGCATTTCTTGTAGAAAGATCAGTTTGTTGGTATACCTTTAAAGATTTAAAAGTATAAAACTTTTAGCAATAATTATATCTTCTTTTGGACCTTGCCTTAGAAAGTTATTACCTTGAACATGTTGTTATTGTCTTTGGTCCATTACTAAATGTTGACGGACCTTCTCCAATGCAACTTGATCAAAGTGGTTTCCAAGAGAATCTTGTTGATATGAGATCCATAAAGACATAAATGCATTTATTAAGGTGTACTACTTCAAATACCATGGATTTTATTGAAAGTTAATGCTAATATTTGTCTTTGAGATTACAAAATCATACAAGTCAAATTAATAAATTGTAGATCCATTTATTGATGTTTCATTGATCATCATAAAAACATTAGTCTTTCCATTGGGAATCATTTTATTAGTTTAGGTCAATGCTTGAAATGATTTTTTAATTTGATTCTTACAAGACTCTCTTTACATAGGTACAGTGTGAAAATGAAGGAGGTACAAAAAAAAAGCAAACGAAGGAAAGCAAGGAGAAGGCTAACAAAGGAAAACGAAAGGAGGAGAATGTTTTGAATAAAAGTGTTTTTAAACACTTTAAGTGTTTATTTAAACACTTTTCCACGAAATTGTTTGTCTTTTCATTTTAGGACACTAACTTTCATTGGGGTCTAAAGAGAACACTTTGATTTTTCATTGCAAAGAATCTTAGGACAAACTCGCTAGATTTTGTTTGAGGTTAAGAATTGAACAATCAAAACTCACACTTCATCTTGGTGCTTAAAATGAACTCACAATTGCTTTGAAAGGATAAAATGAATGTGTGTTTGCTTTCTTTTGTGGTTACTTACTTAAACTAAAGTCATCGAAAAGGATGTATGCACTTCTCTCGTTCTTCCAGGTGATCTTGAGAATCAAAAGGCCTTTTTGGTGATTTTGGCGTAAGATAAAGTGATCACCTCCACACTTCGATTTGGGCTTAAAATTGAAAAACATATTGTGCGAGTGTGATTAAACATATGGCGTGTGTTCTCCCTTTGTTTCTAAACAAAGGTTGATCAAACTATGAGTGTGTTTTTTTGCTATTGTTTATCCTAGAGGGCCTGCCTTGGGGAAAAAGTACTCACCCAAGGGAACAACTCAACCAGTAACACTCTAAAGCCAAGAGTATTTCTAGCTGGAATATAAATGTGGGTATTGGTTAAACACCAGTATCACGTGGTTGGTTCTGAAAAGATGGATTCGAAAGGGACTCTTGTCGTATGGGTCAATCTCCATGAATGGAAATTCCTTACTAGAACCCATGTACTAGAATTTTCCAAAATCCTTGATCTATTTGTTGGTGCAAGAACGGTCATTCTGAAGCTACCCCACACTTTTACGGTCTTTAGTAGAAATGGAAAACATGCCATGGGAGTTTCATGGGTGTTGATGCTTGGCTACCCCATATAAGTGAGTGTCGTGGAGGGGAGCTAGTGGGGTCAAGCATCTAACCATTCACTAAAGATAAGCATAGCTAGACTTGTCCAAGTGGGGATTCAACAAATATTGTCTTACACATCCATAGGGTTTGTACTTGCTTGTTTGAAAACACAGTGCATTTATCGAAAACATTGGAAAACCATCATTCAACATCATCATCAGAATTTCAAACCCCTTAGTTAGAGCTAATACCTTTGACAAAACCAAAGAACTATTGCTTACCTAGGGATTATGTCCTTAGAGGTTTCGTAATTGAGTTTACATCTTAATTTTGCTCTTACAAAGGTCAACATTAGGCAACCCTTGTATCTGATTTCTTGGAACTTCCACACCAGCACTTTATTGTGGGATGAGAAAGAAAGTTGTGACGTGGACATTGATTTGAAACCTAATCCAAGAAGTGTGTTTGTGGTAAAAAGAACTCATTAAGCAAAGATAACAAATTAGATCCCACACATGTGCTTGATATCTTTTGGTCATATGATTTTCATGCAAACATTGGTCTTTTGATTTTGAATTGCTCTTAGAGAAAAGTGTGTTCTTCAATACCTTGGCCTAGTAAACAAAGTCTCTCTAAGTCTCTTAGGATCAAAATCAAACACTTCATCCAACTCAAACATTTATCAAAATTCATCCATCTAAACAACTTTAGAGCTTTGAAAACATCATTCTAGACTTGGGTACATCTTTAAATCACAATCAAAATCACCTTGTTTAGTTAGGTGTATGGGAATGCATCCTTTCGTACATTTAATTGAATTAACAATCCTTTGAAGACAAATTCATCCTAAGATAACATCTAACATCTTAGGGTTTACAAGTTCATCATCCAATCAAACCCAATCAAAATCAAACCCTAAGTCTAGCATTGATCGAAAGTCCCTATACGTTCAATACTCATATCATTTACCCCTTTTTCATCCTTCATCTTGTCATTAGTCCTAAGAACCTTAGAGGTCACTTTTGCAACAAGGTCAAAACACAAGGAGAACATGGAATACAAACTTGATGCATACATCATGAGTAATCCAAATCAATTGAATTTTCAAAGCCTTACAATGTCAATTGATTATCCAAAGAAACTCACATATACAATCCATACATGGGACCATTACCTTGACAAATGTCAATGGGAACAAGTGTGAGTATGCCCAAATCAAGGTGGAACACATTTCTCGATGGTAAATCCAAGTTCAAACCTACAAGTCTTTCAACTGAACAATCAAAGCATGAGCCTTCAAACGAACAACGTCATCCCATCAAATCCCTACAAGCCAA
>VDFB02342975.1:0-13610 GCA_007258455.2 Sequoia sempervirens
ATTATGTTATCAAAAAAATTATTTTGTCCTCTTTTGGCTCTTACCCTTCGATTTGCGATATGGATGTTACACAACACCTTAAGCAATTTGAAATAGTGTCCTGTTTGTTTAGTTGTCTATTTATTGTGTTTTTTCTATTGTTGGGTCTCAGTTTCATTCCTGTTGTTTTGTCATTTTGTTGTTGTTGGGTGTTGCTAATAGCTTATTGTTTTATCTTTCGAGAAACATTTTGATGTTTTGGGTTTTGAGGCTTCTATTGGTGTCTGAAGTATCTCTTGAGTAGCATTTTGTTCCTTAAGTTGTAAAGGGTTTTGGGTCCCTTCAAAACCTATTTTCCCATATAATCAAAATAATAGAGGAAGGTAGCATGCATATCTAACAATCATTAGATTCTAATATGAAGGAATGAAAGGGATCCACCTTCCTAACATTGTAACAATATGGAGATGTAACATAAATAATTTTGTACATGCAATTTCAGCCTATAAGAATATACTAAAACAAAATTAACCCATTCTAATAAAAACACAAGAAACACTCAAGATTAGACAAATTAGAAAATCAAGCAATACATAATATATACATGCAAACTATACTAAATCGTCTAATTGCACTCAAGGAGTTGTTTTTTTCCCATTGGATTATGATGTGTGCTCACAAATTGACAACATAGCATTTCATTCATGTGTTTTTAAATGGCTTGGATTGAGCTCTAATTTATAATAATTGGAAGGTTTGAATGGAGGGTGGAGATCAATTTAGAAGATCAAGGGCTTATAATGCTTGAGATCTCTCAAGCCTAGAGAGGTTGACAAGTGGAAAAGGGGCAATTATGGAGGATTGTGGCTCTAATATTATAGGAAAATCAAGGGGTGGGATTTGGCATGGGAATTAGTGGAGGGGTAGGGTTGGACTAGGTAACTCCAAGTACCATGGAAGGATCTCCATAAAGGTAGATTTTGTCATAGCCCATACATTGGGGGTAGGGGAATTTTAAATTTCCTTTTATGAAAAAGATGTGGATTGCCCCATGCTGCAAAGTACAGTGGGTGAATTAAAAATTAAGGAATGGAAGCTTGAATCATGCTTTGGAGTACCACTTGTGGATACTTGGCATGACAAGTGGATTTTTTGGGAGTTTGAGTTGGTCAAATCCACTCTTAATGATTGATTATCTCATTTGCAAATGATTAGGAGGAAACTAGGAGATAATGGGACATTAAGGGTAGGTTATGGAAAGTTCCTAAAAATGTAATTTAAATAGAAATAAATATTTATATAATTTTTTTAAAAAGGGGGGACGTTAGGCTAGGTAAATAATTATTTATTTATTCATGAGTTAGCCTTAGGAAAATACTGTACCTTAAAATAAAATTTTAAAGTAAATATATTTTGTATCTTTATAATATGTTGATTTAAGGCTTATCCCAATCACATGACTTTTTGAAATATTAAACAATGTACAATTTATCAACTAAAATTTAAGACATCACAAGAATTTGAATAAATTCCTTTCTACAAAATTATCTTCTTTTGTAGGAGAATAATGAGATTTTTTTTTGTACATTAAATAATGCATGTTTTCACGTGAATATCTTATTTTATAAAAATACTATTTCATTATATATATAGGAATTTATTTAACACTATAATCTTGGACTTCTTCAAGAATTAGAATAGTATTCATGAGTTGGTCTTTGGAAAACTATCTACCTTAAAATAAATTAAAATAAATAAATTTATCTTCATAATATGTTGATTTAAGGCTTTTACCCAATCACATGGTTTTTTGAAATATCAAAAAATATAAATTTATTACCTAAATTTTAAGACATCACAAGAATTTGAATAAATTCCTTTCTACAAAATTATCTTCCTCTATAGGAGAATAATGAGAATTTGTTTGTACATTAAATAATGTATGTTTTCATGTGAACAAATTCTTTTGTGAAAATACTATTCATTATATATATATATATATATATGAAAATTTATTTAACACTATAATCTTGGACTTCTTCAAGAATTAGAATAATACTCATGAGCTAGTCTTTGGAAAACTTGAACTACCTTAAAATAAAGTAAAAATGTTTTTTATATTCATAATATGTTTATTTAAGGCTTTTACCCAATCACATGATTTTTTGAAATATCAAATAATATAAATTTATCACCTAAATTTTAAGACATCACAAGAATTTGAATAAATTACTTTATACAAGAATTTGAATAAAATTCCTTTATACAAGAATTTGAATAAATTATTTTCTACAAAATTATTTTCTTTTGTAGGAGAATAATGAGAATTCATTTGTACATTAAATAGTATGTTTTCGCGTGAAAAAAATATTTTGTAAAAATACTATTTCATTATATATATAGGAATTTATTTAACATTATAATTTTGGACTTCTTCAAGAATTAGAATAGTATTCATTAGTTAGTCTTTGGAAAACTCTCTACCTTAAAATAAAGTAAAATAAAAAATTATCTTCATAATATGTTGATTTAAGGCGTTTACCCAATCACATGATTTTTTGAAATATCAAACAATATAAATTTATCACCTAAATTTTAAGACTTCACAAGAATTTCAATAAATGACTTTATACAAGAATTTGAATAAATTCCTTTCTACAAAATTATCTTTCTTTGTAGGAGAATAATGAGAATTTTTTTGTACATTAAATAACGTATGTTTTCATGTGAACAAAAAAAAAGAATTCTATTTCATTATATATATATATAGGAATTTATTTAACACTATAATTTTGGACTTCTTCAAGGATTAGAATAGTATTCATGAGTTAGCCTTTGGAAAACACTCTACCTTAAAATAAAGTAAAAATGTTTTTTTATCTTCATAATATGTTGATTTAAGGCTTGTCCCAATCACACAATTCTTTGAAATATCAAACAACGTAAATTTATCACCTAAATTTTAAGACATCACAAGAACTTGAATAAATGACTTTATACAAGAATTTGAATAAATTCCTTTCTACAAAATCATCTTCCTTTGTAGGAGAATAATGAGAATTTGTTCGTGCATTAAATAATGTATGTTTTCACATGAACAAATTCTTTTGTAAAAATACTATTTCATTATTTTATTAATATTAAAATGTTGTGTACAAATTTTAGAGAATGGGTAATTGGAAATAAATTTGTATAATTAAATGGTATATGTTAAATAATATTAAACATACATTATTTATTGTATAGAATTTGTTTAGACATTAAATAATCTATGTCTTTTTATTTTAATTATAAGATATTATAAAATTTAAATATTTTTTTAATATATATTTCATTAATATTTCTTATTAAATAATTATAAAATAAGAATAGATTTTTATATTCAAGTGGTATTAGTTCAATTTATTGAGTAAAAGTGGTGAGGATATTGGTATGTGATAAAAATATATTCACCAAGGTTCAAACTTCCAAAGGCACGTTCCAAATTTGACACTTGGATGACTTTAACAAATGGAACCCCCTACACATGGTTTCTTAGCTAAAAGATGGCTTTTGGTTTAGATGTATCCTTACTCAGATTATTGCAATCTAATTTATAAAGACAAAGATGTCAATATCTATGTAATCCATTTTCTCTAAAAAATAAAAGAATATATTTTTATAATTAAATGATATACCTTTTCTCACCTAATTAGAGATATTATAAACCTTTAAATAAGTATCTATGTGAAACACTTCTTCTATTAATATTAGAATATTTGGCACAAATGTTAAAATGTGTAACTATAATTTGGTTCTAATTGTGAATATAATTTTGTGAATTATAAAATGGATAATCATTAAGAATAAAGTTCCAAATCCAACATGTATTTGTAATGGTGAAATTTTCATACCAATTCCAATTCCTATTTAATTTTAGGCCCATTATGATGAAAAGACTTAATACAATTATATAGGACCACATAGTGCACTCTTATGCTAAGTTTGGCCCATTTCTTGATTTTTCACCTAATCTATTTTGCATACATTTAAACTCATTCCAATACTTATCATTATTATCCATTTATTGAACTTATGCTCACACATGTATCCATGTATTTGACTCTCACCTCAAGAACTATAGTTTTGTATCCCAAGTCAATCCCATGGCACTTGGGATAGATCTTGAGAGGCTCAATGTTGACTCCCAAATTTTGAAATTTAAATTAAAATTGTTGAGTCCCCCATTTTCTACTAATTTTCGGGAGAGACATCTTGATATACATTTTCATGACATATTGCTATTTATTAATATTTAAAGGTATTCAATTTACAATTAATTAATAAGCGACTATAAGGAGAAATCATTCAAGGAATTTTTTTATTTGAATCCTAAAAGGGGCCCATTATATATATATATCAAAATTTGTATATAATCCATCTACATTCTTGAGAATTTTTTGTCTACAAACATTATCCTAAAGCTATAAAGTTTCCCTTACAAGGGGGATGACCTAGGAGAACTTTTTCATAGACATTTTGAAAACTTCAAATATTAAGATTGTGATAGCATAGGTTTTAGAAGTCTACATTCTACTAAGGAAAATTTGTGGGTTACATAGCAATTCCACACATTAGATCATACCCATGGAGCTCAAATTTGATCCTAAGGAACTTGGATTCAATATACAAACATTTACGTATTGTGCAGAGATCAAAGCATTAATTAGGATACAAGATTCATTTTATGTACTATGGATGATTGAAGTTTGCACAATATCAACACTTTTTCTTCATTTTAGTTCACAGAACTAGGTTTCCTATTGATTAATAATAAATTTCTAAAAATATTATTTCAATTTATCATTTCCACGCTAATTTAAATCTAGGTTAATTGTGTGATTATTGTATGCATTTTTGTATTTAACCTAAATTAATCCATGTAAAGTGTTATTTCTTTATAATATTTTGTATAGATAAGCAGGGGAATTGGTTACCCTTTGTATACAATATGGAAAATAAAATAGGAAATTAATTCTATTAAAAACCTATAATCATTTAACATATGTGCAAGATATATTCCTTTTAGTGAAAATAGCCAAACCAAGCTACAAATCCAAACAAATAGAGAATACCAAATTATTATCCCCAAATAAAAATGAGTGGTTAGAGGAACTACTTTTAGTCTTGTATAGCCACCACCTTATCACTATATTTATTGTCACATTCACTTGCATGAAAAAACACTCCAACAATACTCATCACCTTGATGGTGACCTTAGCTTTGGCCACTCACTCTTTGACCAAGAAAGGAGAGGAGTGAAGCATTAGCTTCTTTAGGACCTAAAAGTGAAATGTAATAAAGTAACCCTCAACTAAAATTAGAAATAGAAACCACCCCATGAAACTTAGCCCCTAAATTGCCAAGTAATCTAATGGTCTAACCCTAACCGATTGCATCATTTCTTAAGCCCAACTATGTATCTTGACCATATGAAACATATATTACCATCTTTTGCATGCCTATTAGTCTTTTCATGATCACCAACAAATTTGAGAGGAATGTATAAAGATAATTTTGGAATTGACTATGCTTCTAATGTCCACTTGCAAATAATCTTCCCTTAGAATTTCCTTGATGGCCTCCCTAATTATGTCATATTGAATAAAAAATACCTCTCCAAGCCTTATTTTTATGATAGGACCCCTAATAAATGTTTCTTATTTCTTTGTCAATAGGTAAAAAATGGGCTCCATGGATGGAGTGGTGAATAATTGGCTTGAAATGTATCTAATGTGATGCAACCAAGAACACATTCAATAGAATTAAAGCATTATTTAATTTCAAACGAGAACCAAAAAATGAGACTTTGATTGAAAATTAAATTCTTCTATTCTCCAACTCTTCCGCTATAATGAAAGAAAATGCACTTATATCTAAAAACTAGAAAAATAAATAAAAAACCCCAAAATTACCTTTTTTCGCAATTTTTTACAATTGTCTAATTTTTTGCCATTTTGGTAATTTTGCATACATATCCCTTTGAGTCTGGATTTTTCCTAAAAAATTCCTAAAACTAAAGTGACATGAATTTTCAACTTACATTCAAAATTGGAAACATGATTTCCAAGTTATTAAAGAAAGCAATTTTCTAAAAACCCGAAAAAAAAACACAAAAAACTAATTTTGAGGTCCCAGATGAAAGAATTTGGCCCCAAAAAATGTTGAGATGGCTCCTAACCAAGTTGGGCTCTGTTGGAAATCCACACAACTCCTCATAATGAAGCCACCTATAAAATTTCATCCCAAACAGACATCTAAGTCAAAATTTATGATTGTTGAAAGTCCCTACATCATTCTCCTCTGGTTGAAAAGAACGCAACTCCTACAAGTTATCTTCAAACTATTGCCACTTCCCGTGATCCAACTTCTTCACTTCCCACTTTGGAATCCATGTGTTATTTTTTGTTGTTAATCCATCCCGCTATACCAAATACCTATTGTATTGACCTTGCCAAGTGGATGTGGTTTTCTTATCTAGAATTCGTGCAATATTTTCCTTCTTCTTATGTTGAATTTGATGGTTCCAAGCCACTTATTGTCCACTCTATTCATCATGATCCTCTCCATGGAATGCATATAATTAGAAACATTGAAACATAGGAGAAATATCTAATTTTTTTGGTAAATTGACCTCATAGGTATTATCATTGATCGTCTTTGTAATTCTGCAAGGACCAATTTTCCTGTACCTCAACTTATGGTATGCTCATGTAGGAAATCTATCTCTTCTCGAATATACCATCACTAAGTCACCTTCATTGAATATTTGGTGTCACCTACTAGCATCCATAGTAGTCTTGTACCTCTCATTACTATCCTACAACTTTTGTCTCACATCTTGTTGCAATTGTTGAAGTTGTTCTGCAAATGCTTCCCCATCATCACTAGCTCTATCTTTCATAGGTATTTGTACCAAGTCTAGTATTCCCTTAGGATTCCTACCATACATAATCTAGAAAGGTGATTTACCTGTTGATCTATTTACAAAACTATTATAGCCAAATTTTTCCTAGGGTAAGGCCAAGTCCCATTGCTTGAGCTTCTCTCCAACAATGCACCTTAACAATTTTCCAAACTCCGATTGACTACCTCTATTTTCCCATCTATTTGAGGATGATAGGCACTGCTAAAATGTAACTTGGTCCCCATATTCTTCCATAAAGTCCTCCAAAAATGACTTAAAATTTTGGTATCCCTATTAGATGTAATAGTCTTTGGAACACCATATAATCGAACAACTCCTGAAAAAAAGTTATGCTACCCTTGTTGCATCATTAGTTTTCTTATAGGAAATGAAAAGAACCATCTTAGAGAATCTATCGACAACTACAAAATGGAATCATTACCTTGTTGGGTGTGTGGAAGCCCCAACAAAAATTCCATGCTCAAATTTGTCCATGGTTCAGTGGGTACTGGTAATGGCATATACAACCCTATATTCTATGAATGTCCTTTAGCCACTTGACAGATTCTACACCTTGTTACATACTTAGTTATATACCTTTTCATCTTTGGCCAATAGTATTTGTCTTAGATACCAAGGCTATTGTCTTGTCCTTTCCAAAATGTGCAGCCAAACCACTACTATGAAATTCTCTAATAATATTTTCTCTCATTGAGCCAGCTGGTATGCATAGTTGTTTCCCTTTAAAGAGATAGCCATCCTACATAAAATATTCACCCCTAAAGTGATCCAAGTTACCAAATACTGGAGCTTTCAGTTGTTCTACAATCTCCCAAAAATCATCATCAGATTCATACAAATTTTTGATGACATTAAAACCAATTAGTTCAGTTTCCATTGTGGTCAAAAGTACAACATGCCTACTCAATGTATTTGCAACCTAGTTTTATTTTCCAAACTCATGCTTTAGAACAAAAGTGTAACCCTATAAGAAAGAGACCCATTTGGCATGCCTACTATTCAACTTTTTCTATGTGTTCAAGTATCTCAATGCAATATGGCCTGCAAACAATACAAACTCGTAGGGAACTAGATAATTCCTCCAATGTCTCAATGCTTGAACAATTACATAAAATTACAAATCATAAGTAGAATAGTTCTTCCTCACCTCATTCAATGTTTCACTAAAGAAAGATATAAGTCTACTTTTTTGGCTAAGTACAACACCTATTCCCATATGGGAGGCATCACATTCTACTTCAAATACCTTATCAAAATTTGGTAATGTGAGTATAGGAGCTTCAATTACCTTCTTCTTTAGGTAGTTGAAACTCTCCTCAACATCCTTAATCCACACAAATTCCTTTCCTTTGGTGCAATTCTTTATAGGTGCTACAATACTACTGAAATTTTGAATGAACTTCTAATATAAAATGGCCAACCCATGAAAACTTCTTACATCTGTTGTGATACTTGGACTAGGCCATTCTAGAATTTCCTTCACCTTTCCTTACATCCATTCTGACACCATCTTCAAAAATGAAAAATCCTAAAAAGACCAAACTGTTTTGCAAGAAACTACACTTTTCCTCAGCACACCCAAGATAATCCTCGAGTGTTGTAGGTGATCTTCTTTGCTTTTACTAAAAACCAAAATGTCGTCAAAATAAACTACCACAAACTTACCAATGTAAGATTGTAGTACAATATTCATCAATCTCATAAATGGACTAGGTGCATTAGATAGCCCAAATGGCATAACCATCCACTCATATAGACCATATCTAGTCTTAAAGGTTGTCTTCCACTCATCCCCTTCTTCGATTTGGATCTAGTGATAACCACTTAGTAGATAGACCTTGCTAAAATATTTATCCCCTATCAACACATCCATTATGTCCTCTATACAAGGTATCAAAAATTGGTACTTGGTGGTAATCTTATTAATTTCTCTACTATTAGTGCAAATCCTCCACGTCCCATCCTTATTTGGGGTTAACAATGCAGGTACAACACATGGGCTCATGCTCTCTCTAACCAAACCTTTTCTTATGAGTTTTGTTACTTGTTTATTCAGCTCTACATGTTGTGTTGGACTCATCATATAAGTTGCTTGATTGGGTAGAGTTTCTCCTAGAATTAGATCGATATGATGTTGGATATCTCTCTTTGGTGGCAGACCATTAGGTAATTCATTAGGCACAACATCAACAAACTCCCCCAATAGTTCTACTACTTTTGGTGGTACTAAAATGTCTTCTTCTGCTCTTTTTACTACTAATGCATAACAACACCTTGTTACCTTTAGCTATTTGACAAGTTGTCTTTCAAACAACATGGTCTTGTTGGAAATAGGATGCCATTTAATTGCAAATCCTAAACATTAATTATTTCATGTATCTCCTAGATTCTTGGAATGTGTTCAACAACACTAAGATTAGGATGAGATTAATTATTTGGATGAAATAAGTCATGAAATTGACATTTACGAGTTATTCCTAAATAATAGGAGCATGTGGGTGCACACATGGTAAGGTGAAACTCACCTTGTGTTGAGTTAACTATCTGATTAACAATTAACACTTGAATGCATGAAAGATCTAGGAGTTAGGATTTGATGTTTGCATGCTTGAAGTTTAGTTAAGTTCAGTTTAGATCGAGTTCAATTTAGTTTAGTTCAGTTCAATTTAGTTCAATCAATTTAGTTTAGTTTAGTTCAATTGATTCGGTTGATTCAGTTATCTTCGGTTGCATGCAAGTGCATGTTGCATGCATGTTGTTATTTTGAGTTGCATGTAGTTAGCTTCAGTTAACTTGTAATGCATGGCTAATAACATTGAGTTGTATGACAGATAACAGGACTACCTCCAGTTAACAAGGGATGACCATTCTTTGGGAATGGTGTTGAGTAAATGTTTCAGTTAACTATAAAGCACTTGGAGCCAACTTGGGCGCCCAAGATGCTTTATTGGATTTACCTCTAATGCATGATAAGATATTTTTGAAGACTCAGTTAAGTAGGACCTTTGATGGGTGCCAACTTTGAGGAAGAGCTTTGGAATTATCAACAAAATGAAGGTTGAGTTGTAGCTTCAGTTTGGGATGCCCAAATGGATGAAGCACATGTTTTAGCATTGTTCTTCATGAGATAACCCTATTTGCATGAGATATGGCGTACCTTTTAGGGATAGGGCTTGTGCATTGTAATTGTAACTCATGTTGAGTTTACAAAGCTGATTAAAGCCTATTTATCTCAAGCAAGTTGAATAGAGTTGAGAGAGTTTTTATTGCAGGTTGTGAAGAAGATTGGTGAAGACAGAAGAAGCATTCTCAAGCAAGAATTGGAGCTATTGTAATTCAGAGATTAAATAATAGAATAATTCTTGGTGGATTTTTTCCCGAAAAGGGTTTCTCCACGGTATATCTTGTGTGATCTTTCTAATATCCTATCTAGTTCTTCTATCAACTTCTCTCTACATTCTACAATAGTAAAATGGAATAATCAAGATAATCACCCAAAAAAGAATATATGTAACAAAGAAAAAACTTACTTAGATCAGCAATATTAAAGTTTTCGGTATTAAGCTAAGAAAACACCTCATTTTCAATAGGTCTCACCTTTTCCTTCATCCTTAAGGGGAAACAAAATCACCTTGGAGCCATCCTTCCAGAAGGTGTATTTTTTTTCTCCATCATGCATAACTTTCCTATCATAATTCCATGGCCTTCCCAATAATATGTGACATGCATCCATTGGAATGACATCACACCATATCCCATCCTTATAGATCTTCCCTATGCTAAACTTAATTGAACATCTTTTATCAACAATTACTTCATTTCCTTTTTTAAATCATGCAATATGATAGGGATGGGAATGCTTTTCATAGTGTATATTCAAAATTTCTACCATTTCCCTAGAGACCATATTCTCACAACTACCTCCATCAACAATAACTTCGCATACCTTTCTACTCTAAGTGCATCTAGTTTTGAAGATATTGGTTCGAATCCATTAATCATCAGAGCTTTTATCTTGTGATTTCTCCTTCTCTAAAATCAGCATTGATCTTCTCATCATGATACTTTCTCTCGCATTTGGTGAAACCTCTAGTTCTGCCCCTTCTACTTTATTCTCAGCTCAAGAACTAGGTTTTCCCTAGGTTGTCCTCCTTGATTTCTCTCTTGCATGTTATAATTCAAGAATTCAAATGCCCTATGTCCTTCTCCACATATGAAACAAGTGAAAGGCCTTCTTTGGTTTCCCCATCCTCTACCATTGTCATAACCTCTACCTCTCTGAAATCCCCTTCCTTTGTCTTGATTCTAAGGATCTTTCTGAATGTCTATCTATTTTTCTAGTCACTGGGATGACTCTCCCCTACCATAAGTTAAACCTCCTCAAAATTGGGATGATGTACCCCCACTTCCTCCTCTATTCCTCTAAATATATTGTCTTCTTTTTTTTCTTCAACTTTTAGAGCCAATTAGTAGGCTTCCTTCATATTGTTGACATGATGCATGCTCAATTCATCATGAATAGAGAATTTTAGGCCATTTACATAGCTAGTAGCCATATGTTCATCAATTTCCTAATGCTCTACACATATAGACAACTTGTAAAACTAATTTGTATAATCTTACAGAAGATAAATTCTTCTTTAAATTTTGAAATTTGCGAAAACTTGAGTTTGCACATAGTCTATGGAAAAAAAAATTCTCTCAACTTCTCCATTTTATTCCAGGTCTTGATCTTATCTTTTCCTTTCCTTTTCCATTCCATTTGAAAATGATCCCACTAGATCATTGCATGACCTTTTAACTTGGTGCATACAAATTTCACCTTCTTTTCCTTTGTCATGGAATTCCATTCAAAAAAATTCTACATGTCATTTAGCCAGTATATCAACTCCTTTGGTTTAAGAATACTTGCATAGTCTAAAACATCAATCTTGATTCCTTCATTTTTACCTTCTAAGGCCCTAAGCATCCTCTCTTCAAATCTCATGCCCTCTAATTGTTCTTCTTCAAGTTTCACATCTTGATTTGCACCTCCTTGGCCTATTTCTTCATCAAATTCATCTCCTTTTCCTATTCTTTGATTCACCATTTGGTTCATACATTATGCAACTTTCCTTTGTAGCCTTTGCATCTCTCTATGCATCTAGGAAAGACCTCCTCTTCCTCTTCCTCTTCCTCTCCCATCCATCTTCCCACTCTGGTATGAGATGATGCAACCAAGAACACATTCAATAGAATTAAAGCATTATTTAATTTCAAATGAAAAATAGAAAACCAAACTTTGATTGAAAATTCAATTCTTCTATTCTCCAACTTTGTCAATGTGATAGGTCGAAATAGAGGGTTAGAAATCAAGCAAAAACTAAAAGAGTGCAAATAAACAACTTAAAACAACCTACACTTCAAGATTAGCCTAAGTTGGAAACAATGCAAGACAAAGCAATGAAATGGAACTTTATACCTTGCGTTGAGTCGATCCTTTGGTTGGCCCTTCGATCTTTGATGTGTATGCTCCTTGATGATGGCAAGATGCAAGCTAGATGAGGATGTGAAAATGGATGCAAGTGGATGAAAATGTGAAAATGGCTAAGTGTAGGTTGAGAAACAAAACTGCAAGAGTTTGGCTAGCACAAATGATCTCCTTAAAATGAGAGAAAGAGGGGGTATTTATAGGATTTTTGGGAAATCCTAGGGGAAATGGATGGTTGAGATTGATCCACCAAATATCAAGATGTAGGGCTAAGGTGAGTTGAGAACTCACAAGCCCTCACTTCTTGACATGTGGCATGTGAGATAACCCTAAAAGGTGAAGTGGACATAAGGTGGAAGGAGAAGGACATGACATGGAGAGGGGTACAAAGTACCTTGGGATTGGACAAGATCTCCTCATAAAGGAGGTCCTTGTCCCCATGTGGGTGAGAGGACATGTGAGGAATTAAAAATTCCTCAAATATTCTCATAGGGATGAGAGAAAGAATAAAGAATGAATAGAGGACATGTGGGGAGAAGTGAAGGAATTAAAAATTCCTTTTAGGTGCCTTGGGGGATTAAAAGGTGAATTAAAAATTCACATGGGGAAGGGGGATGCCTTGTCCAAAAGGAGAAAGCCTTTAATAAGGTTGACTCAAGGACATGTGCCATAAATAGGATGAGGATTGGGTTAGGCTAATCAAATGATTAAGGTTGTGCAAGTACTCAGTTAGATGGACTAATGACTGATTAGAGGCAAGTGGGAAATTATGGAGGATGTGACCTTAATGATGATTAAGGGTGTGCACATGCTAACCCTTGTTAATTAGAAGATGAAGTAATTAAAATGGATTAGGGACCAACTTGTAAAAGTTGGAGGATGTGACTATGAGAGAGAAAAGATGAATTAAAAATAAATTTTAATTCAAAAGGGGATATGACTAGATTAAATAAAAGGGCATATTTATTTAATTTAGAGGAGGAAGAGGGGCAAAGTATTAAATTAAATACTTTAGAACCTTTGTGCAAGTTGCAAGGTATTAATTAAACAATTGGCTTAATTAATATTGACAGAGGGGATGAGCAACCAGATGAATAAGGAGACACGTTTGATCATATGGAAGTGATCAAAATTGGACATCTACATTTTGCCCCTCTTCGAAAGACTATTAGAATAATAGGGTTTCGAAGAAA
>VDFB02342976.1:0-26813 GCA_007258455.2 Sequoia sempervirens
TAAAAGCGGGGATCCCATTTTACCATTGGCTTGGGATAGAAGCTAAGCGTGATCCCGTTCTCTCATCCCGGGGATCCGTTTTGCAATGTTGATTTCATTTTTTTGGCTAAGGAAAAAACTTCCACGTTTCATGGACTCAACTTTGTGCAGTTACCCAACACACTACATTTATTTCTATCTATCTACATATTAGATATTATGGAGGTATAAATACCAAAGTATGGATTTGACTAAAGTAAATCTATAAAAAACCTAAAAATAAATCATTTTATCTATTCTTGTATGTATTTCAAGAGCACTCAATAGCATGGAGGCTTGCAAATAATTTTTGTTTTATTGTTCATTTTTTTCATTTATCAAAACTCATGTGAATCTTGTTATTTATTTTATTTCTCTATTATTTTAGTATCTACTGGCACATTTCTCATTTCTAGTTTTGTAGACAAGGAAAATAACAAGGTTGGATTTTTACATTTTTTGAAATCTTTTCTATATTCTATTTATATAGATGGAAACACAAAACATGTATGTCTATGCATCACACTAGAATCCTAGGTAGTGACTTCCTTTTTTGACTCCAAGTTTCTCTTTCTATTCTCCTTTCAACTCTATAACTCAATTTTGTGAACTATTATGCTATTTTCTATAAAATTGTCTTTTATCATCTTTCTTCTATCATTTTAGTTAAATAAAATTCTCTTTCCAAAAAATTATAGGATTGTAGAGTTATTATGTTAGATAATAATAAACTAGTGCAATCCTAATGTAAAAGACAAGAATATGATTTGACTAATGTATTTTAGTTAAATCACATTTTTTTTCATATTTTACATTAACTTATGTTAATTACCATTTCTAACTTCATTGTTAAATTCCTCGTTATGATCAAACAATTATTATTGATGAACTTTTTATCTTCAGTATTATTTATGTCTTAATAGTGTAGAGCCTCCTTCATGTATACATTATCCTATTGTACATAGGAGGGAAGTCATGAGTCTCTTCAATGGGATCAACTATGATGTCAAAGTTGGTTTAATGTGTTGGACTAAAACTATTTTTTAGTCTATAATTATAGTGTTTTGAATATTCCCACACCAAATTTTGTGATTATAAAGCTACATGGAATGGGGCTACCTATTCTAGTATAATTTGAACCATACTCTAAACATTTAGAGTTGTATCTCCCTTTATTTTTGAATTTATAATTAATTCTTAAAGGTCTACATGACCATGTTCTCTGTATCCAATTTCATTCTAGGGGGTAAGATATTAGATTCTATATGGTAACATTTATAAGTTCACATTTCCTCTCTCTAGTTGGTCAAACCCCTTGCATGAATTTTGCAAAGAAAATATCAAAAAAATAGATAGTTTATATACTAAAATCATGAAAATTTATAAATTCGCATGAAATTAAAGTGCATCCCAAATTTGTGAAGTATATAAAGCATAAAGAAATCATTCCTTGTGTTTTTGGGATGCCCCATACATGATAACCAAGAATAGGGAAATATTCCCTTATAATTGATGTTATTTTGGTAAGAGTTTAATTAAAATTAATACCATACATGTCATAGATGGTCAAGGAGACTATCTTGGAATCCCATGATTATTGGTCCTAACTAGGTATCAAGGAGCCTATAAGTATAAAATCTTACATGTAAGCATGTAGGAAGATGTATAAAGTGAATACCCTTAGGAAATTAGTGTGATTTATCTTTCAATAAATTTGATAAAATAAACTAACTCATTGAGAATTAGGAATAAATGTTACCTCTTACCAATTATCAATAGAGAATTCATGTGAAAATGACCTTGAAGTATAAAAATTAAAGAACAAGTATGGTGAATAATATGGGGATTACGTATTGGGAATACTTCATAACTCTTAAAATATAATTATTCAATTAGGTGTATTTTCAAGTCTCTAAAGCCAAAGAAAACATAAGATAAAGTGTCTAAAGCATGCCAACACATGAAATCACACAAAAATTATTCCAATGTAAATGAGATTATAGATTCATAATAATAAGTACATGATGGGAGATATTAAACATCTCCAAACCCAAAAAGTGATATAAGATCATATCTAATAAAATGTTAACCTCATTTGAAAATAAAAACAAATAAAGTTTCTATAAAAACATGACTATAAATATAATATAATATGGACATATAAGATATGAAAAAGTAAAATAAAATTGAAATAAAATAGAACATAAAGAATGGAAAACATAAAAAACCCTAAAATCCATGCATTGAAAACCACAAAAAGGAAAAATAAGTAAAACAAAATAAGAGAAAAACCCTCAAGATCATGATAACAAGAAAAACTAAAGGAATAATGCTCATAAAGCAAGAGATAACAGTAAAAAATGTAGAATTTAAAGAATAAGGAAGGGCATGAGAAATATACTTTAAAAGCAAAGGAAAAATGTGATATCTAGCTATGGCATGCAAAGAAAATAAAAGAAAGCCTCCATCCAACAAACTTCAAACTTGTGAATGCAATAGGTATAATATTTGGATGGTCTCAAACATATCACCAAAGGATGGTAGGATGAACAAAATAACCAAAGATCAAGAAATATAAAGAGTAAAGTTCTAAAATTAAAGACCAATGAAACTGTGGTAATGGAAAAAATATCCCTTTACTTTTCCTTGCTTGTTTGGGCTCTCATTAAATTAAGCATAATGTTCCCTTGATTAAGTGTTATAATGTATTTGACATGTTCACATTAGGTCTTGGGCCCTTGTGAGCTAAATTAACTTAAGTGTACCTTATTTGGGGTGTTGTAAAGTGTTGTTACACACTTTCACACTTATCTACGGTCGTCATAATTAATTAGGATTCTTTATGCCTTAATTGTCCTAATTTTACATTCACAAGCCTTAATTAATGCATCTTTCTAAGCATAATCCCAAAAAAAACCAACATCCAACCATAATTCATGTCTTTCTAGGTTGTGTGACCTATATTTAGTGATCTAGGACTCATACACCACCTTGGGTGTATAGATCCAACCTAAGTTTTGGGGTCCTAATCCTGATTTCTCATGAATCTAGGAATTTTTGAAAAATATGTCTCATAGTTAAGCCTAATGGGACTCATACATCACTTCTGGTGTATGAGTCTCCTAGATTTGATGTTGGGTTGTAGTGTTGTAATTTCAGGAAATTTGGCATAAACAAATATAAATACAAGGTTATTTCACTCATTTTCATCCAAGACTTTCATGAGAGCATCCTTCTAGAAAATTTTAGTTTACAAGAGCATTCAAGAGCCTTCAAGAGTTGTTTATCAAGTGTTTTGGAGCATTATTCAAGTATCAAGCATCATGCCAAAGTCATCATGCATCATGTTTGTTTTTGAGCTAACATTTGTGATGTAGGGTTTCATGATTCAAGATAGCATTCAATTCAAGGTCTATCACATTCAAGAAAGAGTCAAGATCTACATCAATTGGAACCACTTCATACATGTTTGCAACCTTTTATTTCTAGGGTTTGGTGACTTGCAACATTACATTTTGTTCATTCATCATTCCTTTATATTATTTGATTTCATTACAAGGTTTGATTACCAAAATGAGGTTTGACTGAGGAAAACACCTTTCTTCTAACAAAACAAAATTTCCCTCTCTTTAGTGTGTCATTTACAGATCTATATTGAAGAAATATTGAAGAGCAAGATTGGAAAAAAATTCAAGTGTTCAAAGTTGTCAAATTTGTCACATCACTTAGAAGATCATTGAAAGACTTTTATAGTGCAAAATTCAACATTTCAGATCTAGAAACTACGTTGAGAAGATAGAGAAAATATTGAAGAGAAAATTTAGATCTAGGTTCTCTAAAAAATCCAAATTGGATTGATAGGCCACTTCTAGTGTATGAGTCCCAATATAGTGAATTTTCCATATTTTAGGAGTTCTAGACATATCTCTGCAAGATTTTTGTTCCTGCCCAAAAAACCTAATCTGGGACTAAATCACCGAGTCTAGCATATGAATCCTAGTAAGCATTAAATTCAATGTTTCCAACATTTCATGTCCTTATTCATTCCTCTATAGGTTTCTAGGTGCACACCTCTGATCTCCTAGCTTTCTATTATGATTTGCATGCATTTTTAGGTCATTTAGTGAAGTTTTGCATTTTACTAGGTTTAAGCATTAGGCCTTGCATTTCATTAGTTTTTCCAAGCCCTATCTTGGTGGTGAACTCCTCTTTAGTCATTATTCATACCCTCAGACAACCTTTAGCAAATCTCTTTCCTTCATTTCACCCTTGTATTGAGATCTCTAGTGTTTCCTTGAGTGAAACTTGAGTGAAATAGGAGCCCTATCTCTTCAAGGATAGAAACACCCTCTTCCCATTTTTTTTTTCATTTTGGTGAACCTACATTTGGAACATCTTATTTCTGATTTTGAGTGCATTATCATCCTAGATTTATCTTTCATTAACATTGCATTGCATTTTTCATTACTTAATTGGCATTCTAGGGTTTCTAATTCTTGCATTAGTGAAAGTGCATATAGGTTGCATTTTTACATCTTGCATCATTGAAAATCATCTGAAATCTGAATTTACATTTAGTTTATAGATCATCCAAACCAAAAAGAATAAAATCACTTAATTTTTTTTGAAAATTTTGAAAAAATCCCTCACTAGGACTCATACGCCCCTCTGGGTGATTTAGTCACAAATTTTAAATTGCATTTTCCAAAATTCAAAACTCTATTTCTGAGCTTTTGTTTGTTGTTGATAAATTTTTGTTTCACTTTACATAGTTTATGTTTGATTTAATTTAGATTAATTGCATTTGAGTTGCATTTGCATCAATCTTGCATTTAGTATCCCTTGCATGAGCTTTTCTACTTGGTGTCCTATTGCTAATACTATATTGAGACAAAGTTCGAGACTCGTGTCATCCCATGACAGTACAATCATCATGGATCTTGGGTTGTCTAACTCTTTCACTCCTAGTGTTAACATTAGTTCACTACGTATGGACCAAACCTTTGACAACTCTTTTCCTTCAAGTAGTGCGACACATGTTGAAACAATGGTTGCTAGTATTCTGTAAGAAAAAATAATCCAAATTCATGAAGACAACAAACCTAAAAAATAAAATAAGTATTGAGAATATTTCAAATACTTCCATCCCTACCATAGATAACATTCATCACATGCTTGAAAGTGAAGATGGATTGACCTTGTGCATAACATAGTTTAGATCTTTTGAAAACATCTTACCTCAACCACTAGTTTTCCTTTACCCTTGAACAATGTTACAAGCCAAGGAGGAATTCAAAATTCAAGCTCTTTCACTCCTAGTGTTAACATTAGTTCACTACGTATGGACCAAACCTTTGACAACTCTTTTCCTTCAAGTAGTGCGACACATGTTGAAACAATGGTTGCTAGTATTCTGTAAGAAAAAATAATCCAAATTCATGAAGACAACAGACCTAAAAAATCAAGTAAGTATTGAGAATATTTCAAATACTTCCATCCCTACCATAGATAACATTCATCACATGCTTGAAAGTGAAGATGGAGTTGATCTTGTGCATAACATAGTTTAGATCTTTCAAAAATATCTTACCTCAACCGGGGACTAGTTTTCCTTTACCCTTGAACAATGTTACAAGCCAAGGAGGAATTCAATTTCCTCCTCCCACAACAATTACCTCTATTCCTACCTATACTAACCATCAAGTTACAACAACAATGCAACCTACTAGTAATGTTATTCCTTCCTTTGGTATTTCTACTAGCATCCCTAGTAACTTTGTGGCATCACATTTCATATCTCCTACCACCTTACCACCTATAAGTATTCCATTAACTTGTCCCTCTAACAAATACACACCTCCACCATATTCACCTCCATCTCACAACACAAACAATGACCCTCTCATACACCAACTTTTGCAAACCATTTCATCCCTTCAAAAACAAGTTTCCACCATAAATATAAATCAAAATGGACCACCTACATATTATGTCAAAATCAATCTGTTTTCCTTAGAGATATTGTGAACACTGATGCCACAAGGTGTAGAGGTGCCTAGATTTGAGAAATATGGGGGAAAGGGATATCCTTCTAACCATGTTTCCTCTCACAGGGCCTTATGTAGTGACTTTATTCTTGACAAAAAACTCTTGGCTAAAATTTTCCCTAGATCCTTGAAGGATAGTGCCTTAGAATGGTTTACTTCATTACTGAAGAACTCAATTCGATCATTCAATGAGATTGTTGAGGCATTTATCAACCATTTTCAAGTGCATATGACTCCTAAAATGACCTTTTTTGATTTGATGAGATGTAAGAATGAAGAAGAGGAGAAGATTATTGACTTTATTTCATGCTGTCAATCACTTTATTCCCAAATCGATGTAAAGGTTCTTGACCCTCACCTTCAAAAGATGTTCAGAGAGAATTTGCAAAGCAAGATATAAGATACGTGTTGTGTCATCTCACAGCATGCCCCAAGACTATAAGACTCAAGGACCCCAAGTCAAAAATAATGCTTATGGTAGTTATTGGCTAGTTGTAAAGATCACTGAAAGTGAAAAGAAAAGAGAAATCTTTTTGAAAAAGAGTACTTCATAATTCAAGTGTTTTGGGTACTAGGTACTGGGAACTAGGAATGCTAGAAATGTTAAAGGTAAAGCAAAGTGTTCCTATCCAAGAGTCGAGGTCTGGTAAATATAGAAGTTTTGGTAAAACCAAAGTCTGGGAAAATCATGGGTAAAGTTGAATACTAGGTACCGGGTACCGAGTAACAATGCAAAGAAATTTTATAAAATTTTAATGTTATCTAAGAAGTTTGGTGGTCAGGTAAACCAATCTAAGAGATAATTACACAAGAATATGTGATTTTCTTGAAAGCATGTTATTCATGATGGATTTATATGATAACAAATTAATGATGGTTTCATTTACATGAGATTTTTATAAAAAATAATTTAAAGGGATTTAATAGGTGGAATTTATGATTATAGGAGAATCAAATTATGATGCAATGTTTGGGTATGGATGATTAGGAAAAATAAGGTTGCAGATAGATCTGATGGTGTTACTAGGTTCAACGAAAAATTATGGAAGCTCATGCATGAATAAAGTGCCTTATAAAGAAATATTGGATACCGGGAAATTGGAACTCTGGAGTTTAAGCATGCAGGGTAGAAACGCGTACTCATTCTAGGGATTAATCATTCTTGGGAATGGTCAAATGGAGAAAGAACCTGAATGTTAGAATTCCACCTGATCATTCTGTATGTATGGGAATTTCCTACATTATATTTGGCAGATTTTTTTGGTTCCAGGAAGGAACCTTGATAATAAAGAGATAAAACACCCAAAGGACATCAATGTGCAAATGAAGGTTGAACTTCATTGACTTTGTTTACAATTATTTTATGAATCACCACATTCCACATGCCTTGATGTGATTCATCCTTTGGATTTCCTCTCATGTATTTTTCTTATCCTACCTGTGTCTTGTATAAAAAGCTAGGGGATACTTCCTTTTTAAGTTAAGTTCAAAACTTGTGGATGTTAGAAGAGCCAAAGTTTCTCTAAGTTTTGTTCTTTTTTCCTATTTTTTGAATCATTCTGGTTTAAAAACTTGAATGCACATAGAACTTAATCAATATCAAAGCCAATTTGATAGCTACGGATCTCATATTTTTTTGTAGTTGGTTTGTTAGTTCATCCGAACAAGACTGTGTTCTATGTAATTTAAGGTTGCATACAAAACCTACCCGATGTCCAAACTAAACCCCCTCCTTTAAAAGCTCACACTATTTTATGCCTAATTGTGAAGCAATCTAATGAAGCATAAAGGGGTTTGCTTTTAATTGATTAAATCTTGGGGCATGCATGGACAATAACTGGGAGATTTTTTTTTTTTTAGTATATTGATGCTTTATTTTAGATTAGATATTAAATTTCAAATAATAATTCCAAAAAATAGATGAATGAATGGAAATTTATTGAAAATATTTCATTTCTATGAAATTGTTGAATGCTTAAAGCTAAATCTACTTAATTGATAGAAATATTGTTGATGTTCATGAAATATTATTACAAATCTATTGATTTCATGAATTTATTTTATGATTGAATTGAAAATATTTTATCTGATACTAAGGATTCTTAATGAAACTAGAGATAACTATAGACCCCTTGAGATTAACAACAATATCACATCATGCCTTGAAGCGAACCTAGTATGGTCAAAACTTGACTATCAAAGACTTGGGATTAAGCTAAGTAAACCTTTTCCTATTGCACAGACACCCTAGGTTTCCCTAATTCAGTCTTTCAAGAAGATAGTTTCTTCAGGGTTTTCTTGTGAGGATTTTTTCATTATTGCTGCTAGTGACATCGTTATCAACAAGAACTAGTGCTAGAAGGAGGGCCTCTCATTTTTCTTTATATCTTTCCCTCTAGATTTAATTAAGGAATATATACTAGTTTTGAGTTCAAAAGGTAGCTCGTAAGGAAAAATTCTAATGCAAGCTGGTATTTCAAAAATGGAAGTTGAAAAACTCTAAAAAATTCTTAACCAGAGATTACATCCTTTGACTTTATTCACCTTTGGTAGAGTCGTCGAGTGTAAAATTCATGATACAATTGGTCATGGTGAACTTGATCATGAAATTTTTTTAACTAGGGTAAGTTTGGCTATGTATAAGGTGATTTCGTTAATAGAAGAAGTTTTAACTGCTAGAATAAAGCAACCATTAATGAGGAATCTGTTGAATCCTAAAACAGACTATAACCCTAGTGGAATTGAAAATGTTAAAAATTTAACTAATATATCAAAATGGTTTAAAAATTGCAATTGTTATGAAGAAAATCTTAAGATTTTGCAGGAAGACAGATGAGAATGTCGAGGCTTAGAAATATTGCACTGAAAATGAGGAAATGACATCGATGAGTCATCATTTTCTTCATATGTGGAAAATGTAAGTGAAGAGAAGGAGAGATAAAATCAAGCAGGAGATGCATGTTTTTCATTCCAAACTGAAAACTCAAAATCTGAAAATGGAAATTTTATTAAATTTGTGCAAGATATAGAGTATCAAGTTCTTACTTTTTCTCTCTCTGATAACAATATAAATTGTGATATCACCTGGTCTAACAAAGTTCAAAGTGAAGATAAGGTCGAAGACGTGAAAATTTTTAGAGGAGAAGAAAATCAAGAAATGGACATAGTCATTCATGGAATTGAATAGAGTAAAGAGAAAAACCTTGAACCATGATATAAAGAAAGTAGAGGTATTGATGAATTGGAGAAAGTGTGCATGATCGACCTTTAATGAGGTCATTTTCATACATATGAGCCAAGTTATTGGTAAGTTTTCCTTTGAATTTACGTTTGTTAAATGTAGAAAATTTAAAGAAATTCATTATTACAGTAGGACATTTCAAATCTATTCCAATGAATTCAAGGATAAACCTGTTGTAACTTGTACTAAAACAACAATGAAAATAGTTATTGAACTTAAAATAAATTTCCTTTTTAGGGTTATTCATTTGTTAGGGTAGATTTTTGGTTAGTTAGGGTTAGTTTTGTTTTGTAGGGTTTGTTTTCATTTTCATTTTTTTCTTTTCTCTATTTGTCCCTTTACATTAGAAAATTTTGCTTATCATACACATGAGATTCAATTTAAACATTTGTAACATTATGTTGTGAAATGTAGAATGATATAAGCATACATAGTAAATGCAGGCTTTAAATGTACGACAAAGCCAAATATATATGTGTGTGTGTGTGTGTGTATCACGTATATACATATAAGTATCAAAATTATTGCTGTAAAAGAGGATCAAAAAAGAAAAAAGAGGGATTTGAGTTGTAGAGAAGAGTGGTTATTCAGTCAATCTGGGATGCCTCTTCCATCAAGGATAAATACCCTACATAGGCAATTTATTGGTGAGTTTCAAAGTCAAGAGTATGGAGGTCAGTCACGAAAAACTAGAGTGGAACTACTTCCTCATGCTCCAAGAACCAAGGAATAACATCCATGGAAGGGATTACAATGGTCGGGTGTGCAACAAATAGAAGAGTATCTAGATTCTCCAAATACTGAGACCACACTATCATATTCACAGCTGAGTGAACATCTTCAACAGGAATCCCAATGTCCAAGAGTGATACTACAAAGCAAGGAGCCAAGCCAAAATAAAACTAGTAGTAAGCTCTATATTCCACATATTATTCCCTAAGGACTAAGCACAAGTTTGGCATAGTTAAATTGGTAGTCTGAATGAAGGAAACCTTTTCAAGCATTTAAGTCATGATATGACCCATGAAAACATTCTGGCGGTGAGAGTAGGCAAAGAAAATTGGAGTATCCATGACCTAGAAGCAAGCAAGCGCTAGCAAAGCAGAAAATACAAAATAAAAGGGAAGACAAAGAAAAAGTGTGAAGAATTAGAGAAATATGTGGAATTTATAGAAATTTGTGAGAAATTTGTGGGACATAGTTGTCTAGATTGAAGTCTTGGAAATCGTAACCAAGGTGGAAACTAGATGAGTTTTTCTAGAAAAAATTGTTAAATCAAATTAATTTTTACACACAATTGGTGACAATTTGCTTCAAATTCGGCTAGTACAAAGATTGTGAATCAAGCAAGTTAAAGATTTCAAAATTAATAGTGGTTATTTCATTGCATTTTCATTAAGCCATATTAATCATGAAGCTTCTCATGTTTGTAAAGTAGAAAGGAAAATGAAGCTAGTAAGGCAGCACATGTCATCACCTAGGAAATTTGAAAGAAATGATACGTGTGCATTGAGGCATGTGAATTTAATGTAGAATTGTGTGATCATGTTTGAGTGTCATCATGACATTTTTGATCCATTAATGTGGTGTAGCGCCATCAAATCAGAAATGCTAGCCAAGTATTTATTAGTTTCCATAAAATTTGATTGGAAGGGTGGTAACTAATGGTTCTAAATTTAGATTTAAATTTGGTGATTAAGTTGTTTGTTGCTAAATTTTAATTTATGCATATCTTCTAACATATAGCGAGTTGCAGTTAACTAGGATTTGGCATAAAAGTAGTAAAGTTTAGCCAGGAATACACACCAACAGGTAATTATTAAATGAATATTTGGGAAGTAGTGAAACAATGAAGGGATTTTCATTGAATCAAAAATCAAAAGGTAACCTTCACTACCATTGTAATTTCCAATGTAATAGTGGGCTTCATTGCTTGCAAGTTGAAATGAGCTATCAATGAAATATTAAAAAAAAAGTATATATCAATTCTGTAGGCTATCCAAATATCTCTATTGGGGCTATGAATGCCTGGCTGGTAGTAGAGCTATGTTTGGTAGAATTATAGAGATAACCTTGTCGGGGCTATGGACGCTTGACTAGCAACAAGGCTCTATCCTTGGTTGGATTTGGAGGATTACCAAACTATGTAGTTCAACGTTAATGAACTAAAAAATTTCACTGAGTTCCAAAAACTAGAATTAATCAAAGCACACATAGATATTTCTAAAGAATTTTACTATTTTTATGTCAGAATCTAGGTAAAGGTAAATATTTATTGTTTTAAAAAATGCATAAATTATAATTTATGACTGGTGATTTAATCTCAAGTTTTGGTTTAAATTTGGTTTTATTAGCTACAAGTTGTTGTGTGGTCTCACAACACACCCCAAGTGAAAACTAACACTTATGGTAGGTGTTGGCTAGTTGGAAAGATCATCAGAAGTGAAAAGGAAAGAGAAACTTTTTTGAAAAAGATTACTTCATAATTCAAATGTTGCGGGTATCGGGTATCAAAAATCGAGAATGCTAGAAATGTTAAAGGTAAAGCAAAGTGTTGAGAAAAGTGTTTCAGTCTGAGAGTCAAGGTTCAATAAATATGGAAGTTTTGATAAAAACAAAGTCTAAGAAAATTGTGGGTAAAGCTGAATACCGAATACTAGGTAACAATGCAAAGAAAAGTTTTAAAATTTTAAGGTTATCTAAGAGGTCCAATGGTCTGGTAACCTGATCTAAGAAATAATTATGCAAGAATATGTCATTTTCTTGAGATTTTGTTATTTATGATGGATTTATGTGATAACAAATTAATGATGGTTTTATTTACATGAGATTCTTATAAAAAAAATTAAAGGGATTTAATAGGTGGAATTTTTGAATGTAGGAGAAGTAGATTGTGATGTAAAGTTTAGGTATGGATGGTATGGAAAAATAAGGTTGCAAACAAATATGATGGTGTTACAAGGTTCAACAAAACATTATGGAAGCTCATGCATGAATAAAGTTCCTTATAAAGAAATATCAGATACTGGTAAATTTGGACTCTGTAGTTTAAGCATGCAATGGAAGGGCATACTCATTTTGGGGATTAATCATTCCTAGGAATTTTCAAACTGAGACAAAACCTGAATGTAGGAATAGAAATTCCACCTAATCATTCTGTATATATGGGAATTTCATACATTATATTTGGTGGATTTTTTTGGTTCCAAGAAGGAACCTTGATAATAAAGAGATAAAACACCTGAAGGACATCAATGTGCAGATGAAGGTTGGCCTTCATTGACTTTGCTTACAATTCTCATACCAGTCACCAAATTCCACGCATGCCTTGATGTGATTCATCCCTTGGATTTCCTCTCATGTATTTGTCTTATCCTACCTATGTCTTAATTCTATAAAAGGCCAGCAGATACTTCTTTTTTAAGTTAAAGTTCAAAATTTATGGGTGTTGGAAGAGCCAAAAATTCTCTAAGTTTTGTTCTTTTTTCCTATTTTCTAAATCATTTTGGTCTAAAAACTTTTATGCACATAGAACTTAATCAATATCAAATTCAATTTGATAGCTACCTATCTCATGTATTTTTGTAGCTGGTTTGTTAGTTCAACCAAACAAGACTGTGTGTTGCATCATTTAAGGGTGCATACAAACCTACTCGGTGTCCAAACTAAACCCCCTTCTTTAAAATCTCACACCATTTAATCCTACTTGTGAAGCAATATAGTGAAGCATAAAGTGGTTTTTTTTATTTGATTAAATCTTGGGGCATGTGTGAAGAATAACCAAGACAAATTTTATTTTTTTTAGTATTTTGATGCTTTATTTTAGATTAGATGTTAAGTCTTAGAAAATGTTTCCAAAAAATAGATGAATGAATGGAAATTTATTGAAAATATTTCATTTCTATGAAATTTTTGAATGCTTAAAGATAAATCTACTTAAGTGATAGAAAAATTGTTGATGTTCATGAAATATTATTGCATTTTTTTTGATTTCATGAATTTATTTTATGATTGAATTGAAAACCTTTTATCTGATACTAATGATTCTTAATGAAACTGGAGATAACCATAGAGCCCTTGAGATTAACAATAATATCACATCATACCCTAAAGTGGACCTAGTATGGTAAAGACCTGACTACTAGAGACTTGGGATTAAGCTAATTCAACCTTTTCCTATTACATGGAAACCCTATGTTGTCCTAGTTCAGTCTTTCAAGAAGATAGTTTCTTCACAATTTTCTTGTGAGGATTATATCTACACTATTGCTATGAGTGACATCATCATCAACAATAATCTTACCATGATGAAGCTTCTCTCCTTCATGCACTTATGTATTGCCCTCTGTGATTATCAAAACTTGGTTAGTAGTCATGATGCAAAATTCTCCTCTAGCCAAACTAACAAGTATGAGTCCACAAATCAAAACAATTACCAACCTTTTAGGAAACAAACTAAAGTTTTTCTTCAATTAAATCCCCCTCAAAAAACAACACAACATGTTGATACCTAGGTAGTGGTTGTAAAAGCAGCAATACCCTTTAACTATGGGAAGCCGAAAATACAATAACTCCCCTACTTGATACCCTTCATAATTGATGTAATCAGGGGAGGTCCTGCAACACAACTTAACAAAAGTCCACCAAGAAAACAACTATTATATCACCAAACTCTCAAGACCACTCTATCTTGACCTATTCTCACAAATTCCTTGTAGCATTGCAAATCAACTCAATCGGGTAAATCTTCTCAATGAACTTTTAGATGAAGACCTAGACCATTTCAAGGACCCATCATGGCACACAATCACATACCAACAAACCACTATTGGTTACTTTGAGAAAACTTCAACAAACAAGCTTTTTACGCCTTTTAGGCCTCAAATTAGCCCTCTTTTTCAAAGAGACTTGTCTTAGTTCATTTCCCAAACCTCTAAAACATTCAAGGTATCAATATACAGGTACTCAAACCACATAATTTACAACTTACTTGTAGATTTACTCACTCTAAGAGAAAAAAACAAACCCTCTTTATTCTCCTAAACCCTAGGGTTTTATTGAAATGCACACATCCAACCTTCAAACTACCCAACCAAGACCTCATTCAGGTCCAATATAGCCTTCTCAAACTCAATCCACCAAAAAATCTCACTTCCCCAACTCTTTTCTCCCTTTAACATACAAAACATCTCATTTTCTCACAAGGGCTTCATGCCCAACCCTTCTCTCAACCTCCCCTACACAAAATCAACATCCACACACCTAAACCTATTATTCTTCACCCATTCCTCCAAGGTACAAGCTTTATAGAAGGTGGAATGGGTTTAATTCATGTTAGAAACTACAAAACCCTTTATGACTTTGTTTTCTAGTCGCTTGGAGAAAATGAACTATAAAAACCTTTTAATCCACTAAGATATAATCAGACCACTTGAAAATAGTTAATCACACCCATATTCAAAAGTTTTTAGAAGATTTCAATCAAAAAAATCAACTGATCAAACCGTGCAGTTCAAGAAATAAGAAGAAAACTCATAAATCTAGTAAAAATAGCAATATTTTAATTGTTTTTTCCTTTGAAATCTTCAAAATCAGACTTGCAATGATTCCTTGCCACTTATTTATTCTTTTTCCCTCTCAAAATAAACTTTCTAACTTCCATAAACTTCCTTTTAAAGATACTTGACCGTTGGACTTCCTTTTTACAACTTTTTCCAATTTTGCAACATTGCACAATTAGCAACTTTTCACTTGCATATTTTGAAGACATGACCTTCTAGACACCTAAAAATAATTACATATGACTAACTAAAATATAAAATGGTCTCAGAGACCTTATTTTATGCATATTCACCAAAATCCTAAATCCTAGACAACAACTTCAAGAATTGACAACTTTTATCCAATGGTGCTCCTACACCATACACCCCAACTTTGAAGCTTTCCAAGTCTCTTGTAGAATATGTTATAACTTGTCTTTCTTTGTGCTCTTTAGATATTTTTCCTTCATGCTTTTCTTCAACAGGTTCACTGTGTCCTTGCCTCTCACTGTCTTTAACATTCTTGACTTTTTCTTCTCTTAATTCAAGCTTCTCATTGTCATACTGCACTATTGGGTGTCTTTTACCTTCTCCACCTTTAAATATTGTTATCTCACCTTATTTTTCATCAATACACTTACCTCCACCAACTACCATCACTTCTCCTTGCTCTCCATGCTTTATCTTATGTCCACTAGTCCTCTCAATTGCAATTTTATCACTGTCAGCAGTACTTTTACACCTTGCAAACTTTGTCAGACTTGCAACTGTACCATTCACTGTCCAATCACCATCACACTCCACTGTCACATCAATCCTATCAACTTCACCAAAATTTTCCCTCTTATTCACTATATCACCAACCTCTGTATTAACAACTTTCAACAACCCTTTCACTCCTTTCACTACTACTATAGGACACATGATTGTCCCCACCAATATGCCATTACTCATCTCTTTCCTTTCCAAAGGCTTTCTACTCTTATACTGCTCTATCTCAAACCAAGACACACTTTCATCTTAATTTTCCTTCCACATGAAAACACTCTTCTTCTCAATTGTCTAAAAATCATCTTCTCTTTTCTTATCCACTGTCAATTCTCTAACATGTCATGTATTGGCTGCCAAACTCTTACCCTTACCTTCATCTACATGCACAAACTCTTTCATTCCAATCATGATGATTTCACCTTTTTCTTTTTTTTCCTCAACCAATGGAGTCAATATGTGTGTTCTTCCCTCCTTTTCTATGGTATAAGTTTTTTACCTTCCATTATACATAACTGACCTATCCAATTGCTAAGGCCTTCCTAGCAACATGTGGCAACAACTGATGGGAAAAATGTCACAAACAACCTTATCCCTATACTGACAAATTTGGAAATCAATAGTAGCTTGTTCATTCACCACTATAGATTGATGATCACTAATCCAAGACACTCTATAAGTATTTTCTATAGGCACTCTTTGCAAATTTAATTTTCCACCATATCACTAGATACCATATTATCAATGCATCCAAAATCAACTACTACCTTACATACCTTATTTTTGCATTTGCAAGATGTCCTAAAAAAGGCTCTTCTTTGAAGTACCTCTTTCTCCTTGGTGGTCTTCAAGATTTGTTACTTCATCATCAACATCTCACCTACTTCAGGAACAACAAAAAGTGTATTGGAGTTTGAGCTTTCAACCTCATCCTCTTGAACAATTTGTGCTCTTATTTAATTTTTCTTTTCTCCTTTGCTTAGTGTGGTTCCAAAATTCTTTGGAAATTTGAAGAAAAGGTGACCAAACTCACCACACTTGTAAAACCTACCTAAAAACTCATTAGAATCTCTTTTTTTCCTAAAACTTGTTCTTCCACCTCTCCATCCACCTCTTGATTCAGGTGCTTGTTCTTTACTTTTATCAACATCTTCAAGATCTTCCTTATACTATCTTGTGCCTCTTCCTCTATTCTTGTTACCTCTTCCCTTACTTTTCTTTCTTTCCTTCTCTTGATTCTATCCTCTACCCTTACTACCATTTTGAAACATTCTTCCATTGTCTTAGGAGGGTTTAAACTAATTTCATCTCTTATGTTCAATATTAAACCACTCAAATACCTAGCCAATCTCTCAACCTCATCTTTATTGTGACCTACCCTAATGCATAACCTATGAAATTCCTCAGTATAATACATCACATCCAACTCCCTTTGCTTCAAATCTTGCAATTTCATAAAATTTTGTATGGCATAATCTGTTGGTAAAAACCGAGCCTTTACTTTTGCTACCATCCTATCCCAAGAGCTTATCTTAGACTTACCTTTCTTGACCCTATCTTCTTAAAAAAAGTTCCACCATGTTAGGGTTGGGCCCTTCAATTTTTTCATTTCATATTTCACCTTTTTACTATCCTCTATATCTTCAAATTTAAAAAAAATATCTAAGGGATCAATCCAAGCCAAAACCTCTTCACTATCCATCTTACCTCTATACATTGGCACTTCAACTTTCACTTTTTTAGTATTGTAACCTCTTACTACCTTTATCATCTTGAACATTATCTTTTCTTCAAGGTCTAAGCCATCTTCATCATTCTGGACTCCAACTAGATGGTTTCCTTCTTCCCCCTTATCCTCTTTATCACTCTGGTCTTCATTCACCATTCCTCTTCTTTGGTTTTTCTCTAGAACTACTATCCTTGCTAAGGTGGCTTCTTGAGACTCTTTATAGAGAATTTAATTCTATAAAAACTACTCTTTCAGTTCCTTTATCTCTTTTTCCATTGTACTAGTCTTTGGAGGAATCTTTAGAGTCTTGCCTCTTCAACTTCCAATCTCAAATTGCAACATTCTTCCACAAAGACCTAGTACCTTTCCTTTGATACCACTTAAAGTAAGTAGGGAGGTACTACAACACAAATTAACACAAATACACCAACAAAACAACTATTAGATCACCAAACTCTAAAGATCACTCTATCTCAACGTATTCTCACAATTTCCTTACAACATTGGAAATCAACTCAATCGGGTAAATCTTCTCAAGAAACTTCTTTTAAACAAATACCTAGACCATTTCAAGGACCCATCAAGGAACAAAATCACATACCAACAAACCACTATTGGTTACTTTGAGACAACTTCAACAAATAGGCTTTTTACGCCTTTTATCCCTCAAATTAGCCATCTTTTTCAAAGAGACTTGTCTTAATTAATTTCCTAAACCTCTAAAACCTCTAGAGAAGAAATCTATAGGTACTCAAACCATATAATTTACAACTTACTTGCAAAGTTACTCACTCTAAGTGTGAACCCCAAACCTATGTACCTACAAAACAAAGAGATTAAACACCTCAAGTTAGATATTGCAAGCATAAACAAGGATTCCCCATGGAATCCATTTACAATTCAAACTAGGAATGAAAATATGCAAGAACACAATACAAGAGATAAAACAAAGATGAAATCCTAATTTAATAGCAAACTCTTGATCCCATGGGGGAATTGGTGCCAATTTGATGTGGAAATTTGACCCTTTCCCAATTCCTATGATTGCAAGCTTTCGATATGTAGACTTGATGATGAACTTTGATCCACTTTTGATGATGAATGATGAAGACTCCAAGCCAAATCTACAAAAGAACCTAGCTATGAACTCAATGGTGTGAAACTTGATAGATATTTGAGCATGGTAACTTTACTCAAATTGTGGATGATGAAATGAGGAGAGGAGCTCTTCATTTATAGGATTTCAAGATGGATGAAAGCCCAAATTTGAGCAATGTGGGACTAACTTTCATCCAAGGATATGGTGCCACTTGTCAAGCTATGAATGGATGATGGTTGTGCAAGATTTGGGGTTTGTGCCAATAAATGCCAATATTTGAAATCCAAATTTGTTAAAATGACATGTAAGAGGGAAGGGAAAATGCAATAAATGCCACTTGGCTCAAGGCAAAGGACATGTAAGATGGAGTTATTGCCTTGTTGGATGTACATGTTGACTTGGAATTTTTGAATTCAAATTGAGAGAATATTCCAAAAGATGCCATGTGAGGAAAATAGGGATTTAATAAATGAATTAAATCTATTTTCATGTGCAACTTGCATTATCTAGAGGATGTGACATGAGATGAGGTTAAATTAATCAAGGGTTAATTAATTTAACAAGAGATTAGATGATGTGACTTATTTGACTTAGATTTATGGATTTATTTAAATTAGATAAGAGAGGAATATGGTAAGAGGCTAATTAAATAAAGATTTTGATTTATTTAATTAAAAGGGATGGTGTTAGATTAAATCAACAAATAAGGTTTTAATTTATTTAATTTAATGGATAGACTTAGGATTTAATCAAATAAACTGATTATTTAATTAAATAGGGATAATTAGATCAGATAAATTGATTTAATTAACAGGAGAAAGTGACTTAATCAAACAAAATGATTTATTTAATTAAGAGACGAATATTGATGAATTTAATTAGATACAAGAATTTGATTAAATGGTTAGACCAAGGGATGATTCAGGAAGAAACGATGTTAGTAAGTTAGGATCGAATGCATGATGCCAATCAGTATATTTTCAGTGTCTACACTAAGAGCCAAAACAGAAAAACCCTCTTTATTCTCCTAAACCCTAGGGTTTTATTGAAACTCACACATCCAACCTTCAAAATACCTAACCAAGACCTTAATCAGGTCCAATATATCCTACTCAAACTCAATCCACCAAGAAATCTCACTTCCCCAGCTCTTTTCTTCCTTTGATGTACCAAAACCTCTCATTTTCACATAGAAAACACCATTTTTCTCATGAAGGCTTCATGCCCAACCCTTCTCTCAACCTCCCTTACATAAAATCAATATTCAAACACCTAAAACTAATTTTTTTCACCCATTCCACTAAGGTACAGGCTTTATAGAAGGTGGAATGGGTTTAATTCATGTTAGAAACTACAAAACCCTTTATGACTCTATTTTTTGGCCGCTTGGAGAAAATGAACTATAAAAACCTTTTAATCCACTAAGATACAATCATACCATTTAAAATAGTTACTCACACCCATATTCAACAAGTTTTAGAAGCTTTCAATCAAAAAATCAACTAATCAAGCTATATAGTTCAAGAAATAAGAAGAAAACTCATAAATATGGTAAAAACAATAATATTTTAATTGTTTTTTCCTTTCAAATCTTCAGAATAAGACATACAAAAATTCATTTTCTCTTATTTATGCTTTTTCCATTTCAAAATTAACTTTCCAACTTCCACAAACTTCCTTTGGAAAATACTTGACCATTGGACTTCCTTATTACAAGTTTTTTCCAATTTTGCAACATTGCACAATTAGTAACTTTTCACATTTTGCATATTTTGAAGACTTGAACTTCTCGACACCTAAACACCATTACATATGACTAAATACAATAGAAAATGGTCTCATAGACCTTATTTTATGCATATTCACCAAAATCCTAAAGCCTAGACAACTTCAAGAACTTACAACTTTTAATACTCAGGATTCTTAATGAAACTAGAGATAATCGTAGAGCCCTTTATATTAACGGTAATATCACATCATACCCTAAATTGAACTGATTATGGTCAATACTTGACTATTAGAGACTTGGGATTAAGCTAAGTTAACCTTTTCCTATTACATAGACACCCTAGGTTGCCCTGGTTTAGTCTTTCAAGAAGATAGGTTCTTCATGGTTTTCCTATGAGGATTTTATCTACACTGTTGCTACGAGTGACATCATCATAAAAAATAAGCTTACCATGATGAATATTCTCTCCTGCATGCACTTATGCATTTCCCTCCATGATTATCAAAACTCAATTAGTAGTCATGATGCAAAATTCTCTTCTAGCCAAATTAACAAGTCTGAGTCTGCAAATCAAAATAATTACAAGCCTTTTAGGAAACAAACTAAAGGATTTTTTCAATTAAATCCCCCTCAAAAAACAACACAAAATGTTGATACCTAGGTAGTGGCCATAAAATCAGTGATACCCTTTAAGTATGGGGACCCGAAAAGACAATTAACTCCTACCCGATACCCTCCATAATACAATGTCACAAATTTTAGAACAACAAATGATCACCTTTCCACCCGTTAAAATACCTGATCCTAATAAACCTTTACCTCCAAACTTTAGATAAAATGCTTATTACCATTATCACCGACAAAATGGACATGAAATGGAATATTGTAAGCATATTAAACATCTTTTGCAAGACCTCATTGATTTAGGTCATCTTTCAATTGGAGGTGCTAATGATCAAGGAAATAATTATGTTTCCCCTCCTAACAAAAATTTGCAAATATTTACCAACCTTATGTCAAAACATAATACTTCATTTGTCAAAACTAGAGAAACTACAAAGACTGATGTGATGAATACCAACAAAAATGATGAGAACATAGATACAATTCAACAAACTCCTATGGATACTAATCAACAAGAAAAAAATCCTATTGATGGTTTGGTTGCATTGGTCAAAACTCAAAATCGTAAGGGCTGAACTAAAAAGCCTCTTGACATTGCTTTCTCCTCTAAAGATATCCTCAAACATGCACCCAATGGTCTTGTTTACATAGCCAACTGAATCTATGATAATCCCACTAATGGAATATTAATAGATCATGTATGTGGAGAGAACGTGATCACCGAGGTATTCCTACTTGTGCATGAAATATATCAAGAAACATATATCACAAACCAAAAGCATGGATAAAGATGCATAATGGTCTTGCTTTCCCTATGATGGGATCAATCACCTTACCTTTACAAGTAGGATTGAAAACACTAAATGTCACATTCTCCATCATATTGACATCAGATCAATTCCATGTGAAGCAATCATGTCGGTCATACATAAATTTTTAAACTTTACCTTTGACAATGAAGTCTTTAATGTGCATCATAGTGGCTTTAACCCTTTCTCTTCCCATGGAAACTTTTCCTTAGATTTATTTTGGCCTGAGCGTATGGAACCTATTAAACCTCATGAAGACTTATTTTTCAAATCCTATCAAAAGTTCAAGGAAAAATGCATAGAAAAATTATCCCTTCCAAACATGCCTCAACCCACAACCAAGCCTACCATACTCGAAAAAACCATTATTGAACCTAAAGACATTCCAAAAAACCAAGAAAAAATAAGATAAATCCTTTTCCTACTTCCTATAAAAGACCAAGAGGTAAAAAAAAAATATCATCACACCTCCTAGGATAAAACAAGTTTACAAGGTTACAGAGAAAGTGGTTGAACAACCTCCCATGGTTCCTTTCATTCCTCCCCCTAGGGAAGAAAAGAAACCCATGGTTGATCATCTTGCTCCTACACAAATACAACTTGAAAACTGAACTAAAAGAAATAGAGGTGCTAGAGAGCATAGCCATAGATTTTGTTCCCTTTCTTGAAGGTTAAATGAAGAAACAAACAAAGAAAATCAAAATCCAAACTTGACTGAAGCAATGTGCAATGTATCTCCCCCTTCACCAAAACAAAAAGATCCTATCGCACAACTGCAACAAGAGCTAAATACTTCTTTAGATATTATCATTCGACCTCATGTTGTAATTAATTTAGATGATGATGAGGTTGCTAAAATTGATGAGGATGTGTATAGTGAATTGAATACATTGTTTTCCTCTTCTATGAGCTAAAACAATAATTCTCCTAGGAATAGTGTTGAACTTGGTGTTGGTCCTCATTCAAAACTTGCTATTGTCCCTTTGGCTAGTTGTCTGCCTTCAGTATACAATGAACATGATTGGGATGTGAATGAATTTCTAATAGTTTGAATCGCATGTTCCTAACTATTCCTTTGCATTGTTTGTTTCTTTTTTGTGTGATTGCATGTGCGTAATGTGATCCCCCTGTACTATTCTATTTAATGTATCTCTTTCTCTTTGTGAAATTCCTCTATTTGTACCTTCATTCTTCTCCATGTCGTAAATATTTTATATTTTCCGTTATCTTTTCTTTGTCTTGTATTTTTCATTTTAGAGATCATGCAAGGTGTCGAGACCTTTAGGTCTCTTCCATGTTGACCCAAAGCTTTTCTTTATATTTTTTTTGTCTTGTGTTTTTGGGGATGATGGGCATACTGAGACATTCATATTTCTTCCATGTTGACCCGAAGGATTTTATTTTTTTTTTCACTCTCTTTTGTCATTGTTCTAGTTCTATGAGTATTTGGGGAATGATGACAGTTTTGAGCTCTCTAAGAACATTGTAGCAAGAACATATTGACCCCAAATCCATAGATCCCTTATGTGTTTGGAGTTTCATTTTGGGGGAACCCCTCTCTTTCTTTTCATGGTGTAGCTTTGTTTGGAAACATATGACTTGGCATAGGGCTTTCCAAGTGTGCTCTCATTTCTTCTTTATTGATAGCATTTTATCATTTTCTACTCAAAATTAATTTCTCATAGCATGGTGTTTATAAATCTTTTAAAGTTGGGGCATACATTGGCATTGTTCTTTGCATTTTTCATGTTTCATGGTGTAGTCTTCTTACTTCATGTGATGCACCTTTTGCTTTGTGGTGATATTGGGTGTGATGTCCCTCAAGAGCATGATCTCTCTTAGCATATTATATTACTCTTGGTGGCTTGATGTGATACACTGCATCCCCTAAGTTGTAAATCTTTTATTCTTTGATTGGTCCTCTCTTGGAGACATTAGACAAAATATTCCCTAGGTTAATACCTTACATGAACTAAGAAAAAATCCTTTGAACATTCCCTATTTTTCATTTACAAAATTTTGATTATATGGCCTCCTTGCATAACACACCTTGCTTGCTTGTGGAGCCATCTTGTTTGTTCATGAGTTCCAAGCATATGAAGCTTTCCATGCCTCATGAAGTTAAAAGTTCATTTTTGCATGGCACCTTATCAAAGTTATCATGAGGTATAACTTTGGTATGGTTGGATGGGAAGCTGATCTAAGGTATGACTTTCCCATAGCCACTCACGTGTGTGTGAGTGCATACCATTCATGTTTGTATGTGTCTCACCTCTTTGGATACTCAACCAGTGGACAACCTAGAGTTTCGTTGCCTCAAAGTGAGAATGCATTTTTTGGACAAACAACCTAGATATGATCCACAATGTGATGGACAAATGGTCAAAGCTTGATCAACCCTTTTTGTTTTGTTTTTCTTTTCTCTTTGTCTTTGGTATTGTATGCATGTGCCTTTTTTTTTCTCCTTATATCATTTTTCATGTGTGTTCTTTTGTACCTATGTTGGTCTATCATAGGATCTTGATCATGGGGGATTGATCACCCCTCTTGATCATTTTCATCTTATCTTACTGGTATTGGTATATTGAACCCCTCCTAATGTGTGTTTGTCTACTTTAGTGTGATTTTGAAGCAAGTTCCTCCTCTCACTAAAGTGGGAACTAAATGTGGCAACAAAAATAGTATCCCACTACTTTTCCTTGCTTGTTTGGGACCTCCTGGTTAAATTGAGTATAATGTTGCCTTGATTTAGTGTTGTAATGTGTTTGACACATTCACATTAGGTCTTGGGCCCTTGTGAGCTAAATGAACTTAATTGTACCTTAATTAGGGAATTGTAAAGTGTTGTTACACAATTTCACACTTATCTATGGTTGTCATAATTAATTGGACTTCTTTATGCCTTAATTAATCCATCTTTCTAAGGATAATCCCAATACAAACAAGCATCCAATTATAATTCATATTTTTTTTAGGTTGTGTGGCCTAGATTTAGTGATCTAGGACTCATACGCCACCTTGGGCATATGGGTCCCACCTAAGTTTCAGGGCCCCAATCTTGATTTCACATGAATCTAGGCATTTTTGGAAAATGTGTCCCATAGTTAAGCCTAATGGGACTCATACACCACTTCTAGTCTATGAGTCTCATTTGGCCCAAAATTAAATTTAATTCAAATTATTGGCAGGATTTTATTCTCCTAGTTCTAATGTTAGCTTGTAGTGTTGTAATTTTGGGAAATTTGGAATAAACAAGTATGAATACAAGGTTATTTTACTCATTTTTATCCAAGACTTTCATGAGAGCAACCTTATAGAAAATTTTAATTCACAAGAGAATTCAAGAATTTACAAGAGCATTCAAGAGCCTTCAAGAGTTGTTTATCAAGTCTTTTGAAGCATTATTCAAGTATCAAGCATCATGTCAAAGTCATCATGCTTTATGTTTTTTTTTGAGCTAACATTTGTGATGTAGGGTTTCATGATTCAAGCTAGCACTCAATTCAAGATCTATCACAATCAAGTGAGAGTCAGGATTTACATCCATTGGAGCCACTTCATACATGTTTACATCCTTTTATTGCTAGGGATTGGTGAGTTGCAACATTATATTTTTTTCATTCATCATTCTTTTATCTTATTTGATTTCATTACAAGGTTTGATTACAAAAATGAGGTTTGACTAAGGCAAACCCATTTCTACTAAAAAACAAAAAATTTCCCTCTCTTTAGTGTGTGATTTGTAGATCTAGATTGAAGACATATTGAAGAGAAAGATTGGAGAAAAGTTTTCAAGTTTTCAAAGTTGTCAAAGTTTTCACATGACTTACAAGATCATTGAAAGACTTTTATAGTAAAAAAATTCAGCATTTCAGATCCAGAAACTATGTTGAGAACATAAAGAGAATATTGAAGAGAAGATTCAGATCCAGATTCTCTAAAAAAGCTAAATTAGAATAATATACCACTTCTAGCATATGAGTCCCAGTATAGTGAATTTTCTAGATTTTAGGAGTTCCAAACAAATCTTTGCCAGATTTATGTTCTTGCCTAGAAACCCTAATCTAGGACTAAATTGCCCAGTTTGGCATATGAGTCCTTGTCAACATTAAATTCAAAGTTTTCACCATTTCAAGTCCTCATCTAGGCCTCTATAGGTTTCCATCTCCCAACTTTCTATTCTCATTTACTTGCATTTTTAGGTCATTTAGTGAAGTTTTTCACTATACTAGGTTTAAGCATTAGTTCTTGCATTTCATTTGTCTTTCCAAGCCATAGATTGATGGTGAACCCATCTTTAGTCATTATTCATACCCTAGGATAACCTTTAGAAAATCTCTCTCCTCCATTCCACTCTTGGATTGATATCTCTAGGGTTTCCTTGAGTGAAACTTAAATGAAATAGGAGGAGCCCTATCTCTTCAAGGATAGAAAGGCCCTCTTCCCATTTTCATTATTTCGGGAACATTGAAGAAAAATTACATTAGAAAGATCTACCAAAAATATAGATTCAAAAGGGTAGGTAAAACATAGAGAAAGGGATCCTAGGTCCTAAATGCAAATAACCTAGGATGCAAGGGGCCATTTCATAAGGTTTTATTGAGATGTAAATCAACAAGGTGATAAGATTGACTATCAACCATGGAGGTGAGCCAATTGGACCTAGATCTACATCTAGTTGGGGGTTAGAAAGATTCTAAATGAGTTGGAATGATTAACATAATGATCCTACATGCCCTAATATTAAAAATTTAAGATCTTGACAACTGAAAAACTGAAACAATCAACCTTCAACAAATTTGGAAAGTGTTGATGATAGTAAACCTACTAAGAAAAAATGGTTTTGTTGTGTCTACAAGGACCTATACACCCAAGTGTATCTAGGTCTTTGTAGGTGTGTCTTGAAGTGATTTTGGGGTCCTCTAGTGTTGGATCTAAGCTTTCGTTTCCCATCTACAATTTTTTTGAAACATCGTCTGATAAATTTTTTGGTGAGTTTTCATGACTTGACAAGATGTAGGGCTTCAAATCCAATAATGGATAATTTTTCTTCAAGACTCCTTCAATCCTCTTCAACCTAAGATCTACACATTCACAAAGGGAGGAAATTTTAGTCCATTTTAGAGGCTTTCCTTAGTCAAACCATATGTAAGTGTTTCCACTTCCACAATGGAAATATCAATTATAAGAAATGATAATTGGAAGGAAG